>JAFMSR010002366.1:0-24985 GCA_022818135.1 Saxidomus purpurata
TTACCATTCGAAATATAAAAACGCAAAATTTATTGGGGATATATTTTGATCAATGCCTAACATGGAAAGGCATATTGATAAAATGTTTCAAAAAATGTTACCAAGTGATCGCTTTTTAAAAGAATTAACAACTGTTTAACTCGTCAGATGAAGGAAATGTTTTACAGTGCATATATTGCATCTATTTTTGACTATTGCTGTATAACTTGGTGTCATGCTGATATTTCGGACATTAACATAATAACAAAGCTACAAAAAAGAGCTGCAAACATAATTCTCAATAAACCAATGCAAACAAACAGCACTGCAATGTTTAGAAGTCTGAAATGGTTACCTTTTCAAAAAAGATGCAACTATAATTTTTAAAGCGGTCTTGCACCAACATATATTATGGATCTAATTTGTCTCTCGGCAATTAACAATTATAGCTTACGATCCTCTACAAAAAAGAACATAAAACACGAAATACCTAAAACTAATTAACGATCGTTTGGTTACTCTAGTATGGTAGTTTGGAATAATTTTCCTGTTAACATTATATCCGTTACAAGTCTTAGAGTACATTTAAACATAAATATAAACAATATTTTCCCAGTGATGATATTTGCTAAATGCATACACTTGATTGTGCACATTTCGCGCAGGAAGTTATATTACAAACATAGTATGTCTGTCGTCAGTACTTTCATTCATAAAGATTATGCATTTAGATCTGTGTTTTTTCAGTTTTGCGTTTTGTAAAAAGCATCATTTTGTGTGCGTATGTATATGAATGTCATTGTATTTATTGAAGGCCTCACTGAAAATAAGATTATTGTCATGTCATATTTGTACTCATGTATATCTTAATATGCTACTTTTACAAAATAAAGTGCTTATTATTATTGTTGTTATTATAATTTCTTGTAAATCCATAAATTATATCAAGATTTCATCTTCCCTTAAGCTTTTACAAGGACTTTTGGACTACTGCTTTGGACCTTCTACCTTTAATCAAAGACTTATTTAACTATTACCAAGTAAATTATTCTTGAAAGCTATGTAGCTTTGAAAGAAGTGCATGGATTTGTAATGATGATATAATATATAGTCCAACATGTTAATTTCACAATCCATTTCTTATCAATTGCATATGAAAGACTGTGACAGTATAGATAAAGTTATTGTTCGATCAAAATCACCACATTGTACAATCGCCAAGTGACTGACACTGGTGTAAGTGTATAAATGTATGTTATTTGTTAAAGGAATATACTTTCGATTGTTTTCCGATCGTGAATCGAAATAGTTCATTTTAAGTGAAGATTATGATGCTACCCCAGATGCACTGTGTATGACTTCCTTCGAATAGATCTAGCGTCGTTTATTTTCGTTCGTTTATACCTCCTCAACAAGCTGGTTCATTCGGTTAGAGAGGAGCTATTATATGAACGCAAATATGTGTCGACGACTAGGATATTGCTCCGACTATATGGATTTTAAAGTAGCGCATGAGCTAAGCTGAAATTTATTCAAACAAAATTGTCAATGTTTTTATATTTTATGTTATGTCTTACACATTAAGCTTATTTTGATAAAGGTTTTCATCTAAGGATAACCCCTGTAACTTTGTTGCATTTTTACACTGAGTCTGTTCCCTGGTTGAGGGAACTGTGTACCAGATCTTTGATAGCTGTCTTCAAATTGCTTTTATATTGTTATATGTATTGTGAAGAGATTAACAAGTCATACCAGCTGATCATTCAAAAGATGATTAGCAACAACATATGTAAAAACTGATCCTTGACATAGAGTTAAAAAGATTTGTGAGGCATCTACATACAAATATACATTATTAAAGTCTTTTTTGGTAAATGTGCAAACGCACTGTATGCCTCTGGACGTGCAGTTCAATTTATGATAATTCTGGTGAATTATGCTCCGTGTGCAATACTTCAACATTTTAATAATAGACGCATTGTATTTTCTAAAACAGAAAAGTCCATAAAAAGGAATAATTTTTCACAGGGGAAAAAAGATGCAGTCTGACTCTGACTCGAGTAGAGGCCTTTCTCGTACGAAATTTGTACTTCGTCAACTGTACCGATACATCGCATCGTATACTTCACACCAGTGGTTTACACGAATAATTGTTATAGCGTGGGGGAAACATCTAACTACGCTGTGTGTTAATTTAGAGAAGTAATAAATAAAATATAATGGAAGATAAGAACGGTTCACAAGCAAGTGAAAACATTTTGCCACAGAATGACAGAAAGCGAAATGATAAGTTCAGCTCGACATTTACATCTTATGTAACGCAGCTTGGACATTCTCTTGGAATGTCGGACATATGGAGATTTCCATTTTTGACATACAGAAATGGCGGAGGTAGGTTTAAATTTAATCTGGTTCTGTATTTTTTATACATGTACCATTTTAGTGTTTTTGTTCAAACTGAAAACAAAAATCAGGAGATTTTTGAATGCCTATATTAGATAGATTTTCGAAAAGACTCTAGAATAATGACATCTCTCTTATCAATTATAAGCATTGACTGAACGCATAAAAGATATCAATCTTCTGATTTGGTCTTTCAATACAAACGTCAAATAACATACGTTCTATAGTCCCTACAACAAATCTGCTTTGTTTTATGTTTTTACGTGTGTATTAATATTAGCAGCGATCATCTCACAAAGTCTTTCAGAATATGTCGCTGCAGTCACTATTGCCCGTAATTGCATTCCAACTGCTTTAACCATACTAGTAACTGTATGAATAATTCTTTTGTTTTATGTCCCCCATTCAATAGGACGTTATAGTGGTTCCAACGGGGCCTTTAAATCGGCTCTAACCACACGACCACTGAGGCGGACTATCTTTATTTGTTAACAAATAAGTACATTTTCGATCCCATCATTACAACAAGAAGGATATCTTAGTTATCTTTTAAGCAGATATTTACTGCTATGTCATACGGTGGAGCACATTAATGCACCATGAATTAGTCCGCGTATCCAAATTTGTCTGCACTATTTACATCAATCAGACATTCAAGGAAAGTATTAAAATCTAACCTTCTCCGAGTAAACAGGTTTTTAAATTTTCCTTTAATACCCTTTGAATATAAGATTGTCATCTTACGCTTAGCAGCGTGTACAGAAACTGAACAAATATTTGCAAGATCGTTGTTTA
The DNA here is from genome assembly GCA_022818135.1 of Saxidomus purpurata. Taxonomy (NCBI): domain Eukaryota; kingdom Metazoa; phylum Mollusca; class Bivalvia; order Venerida; family Veneridae; genus Saxidomus; species Saxidomus purpurata. Next base: position 3,178 of record JAFMSR010002366.1, read on the forward strand.
AATGGAAATCTACGCATGAAACACCCTTTGAAGGTATGCCATATAAATAAGACTGTCGAACGAATTTTAAGGATGAAATACTACAATAGAAATGCAAACAGAAATTGCTAAAATTAAATAACATTCTCATAACTCTTACTTTTTGCGTGGCGAAACTTTTCCGATTTGTTAAGTAGACTAATTCACAAATTTACGAGCGAAGTGGAGAATTTGCTACAAAATTATAAAGTTTAGTAATCGCAAATGTTACCAAATATGCAGTAGCCAGGCGATCAATTTTTAGACAAACAAAAAAGACATAATGACACACCATATGATCCTTCCAACCATCTCCCCGAGCGTTCATTTTCTCAGATGTTAGATAACGCGTTATGGAAAATCGGCCTTACTTAGTAAAGTAGTTTAAACAACAAACATTTCAGTTATCCGATTCTTTTAAATTATGTTGCAGGTGCATTTTTGATACCTTTCGTGACTATGATTGTAGTGTGTGGGATTCCAATGTATTTTCTCGAGTTTTCTGTCGGGAAGTTTTCTGGACGTGGGCCGTATCAAGTCTGGGATATATGTCCATTATTTAGAGGTAAAACATTATGACAACCAGTGCTTACTGTTACAGTAGTGAAATAATGAAGTGTCGTCCATTACGTTGAACTGTCAATGTATCAAAAGATATTTCATAGAGTATGACAGTACAATCACATAATGATAGAAATTTTATACAAAATCTTTCGATACAGATCAGCAATCCCGTATGTAAATGTCTAAAATTTAAAGTCTTCTTATTATAATGGGAGTGATAAAAATATATATTAAAAGTTGAGGTAGTCATGCTTAACCGGACAGATCTTAGTTTATTCATAACGATAGTATACATTACAATGTAATTGCACAGTTACATATATTCACTTAAATGTCTATTAATTAAGAAATAATATACATCTCTCTGTACTTTATTGTTGAATAAAATACAGTCAGAGGTGTGTGTTTACAGTAATTAAATCACGTGTGTATAGAAAGTGTGATTTAATTATTCGCATCCGAACGACTGACCATATGTATTTAAGTTAAAAGATAAAGAAACAATTATTATTTCGATTCTAACACGTCACTGTCTTTGAAAACTACCCCAACCTTTATTGAACGCATAACGGTATATGTTACCCCGAAATCAATTGCTTTTTGTGTTTCGAGATTCAACACCCATTTCAATAAATTGTTATATTAGCTGTATGTTTGCATTGAAATGTATTTGATCGAATAAATTATTAACTTGTACTATATGAACTCAGCTCACTGTAATAAAGCACATTAATATCCCATAACAAACTCATAAATTTAGTAAACCACTGAAGCAATATGATACTTTCAAATTATACCGATAACTTAAAGTGATATTACCCTTCAAAGTGACATTCAGAATTTAATCACTGAATCGTACTACTTGAAAAAGAACATTGTTATAACAAAAATAAAGGAAACTGTATCGCACTATATAGCATTAAATAACTCGGCATTACTCGGCATATCTTACTTGTTACATTTGTTCAGAGCATTTACTTTAGTTTTCAGCTCCGTTATTGACCATAACTCAATATGGAAATATTGAAGGGTAATGTAACTTTAATTACTATCAAAAGTAACATTAATGAATTCTGCATGTTGGGTTGATTGATTCAAGTTATAAATAACACAATGTAATTAAATTAAATGCAGTAAAATACTCAATGAAGTTTCATATGTTTATATATTGATAATGGCGTGTGTCTATGTTGTCGTAACTAGGTGTTGGCATAACAATCTGCCTTGCCTATGGGTTTTATATGATCGGCTCTAGCATATTTCGTTGTTGGATCATGCAGTTTATAGTATATGCCTTCCGGAATCCTATCCCTTGGGGCCAGTGCGACAATGAATGGAATACTCCAATCTGCAGAGACAATAGAGCAGTAGTTTCTACTGATAATGTAACAGAGCTACCGATATTGTCAAACTCTACATATGACGATATGTTAAATACGTCTGCGAGAGCAAGGATGTCACTAACAAATGAGTCGTCTGTTTCTTCTAAAGAGTTTATGAGTGCAGCAGAAGAATTTTGGCAGTGAGTTATATCTTATTATATAGTTACTACCACACTTTGTACTCTTGCTTTGTACAATAAGATAGAAAAAGTGAGGTGACAAAAACTTTGATATCTAGTATATGGATAAACCGAGGTGAAACTGAGATTTGCTCCATGTATGCTCATTCCATGTTATCCGCTGGTTTAATATATCATAAGTGACATATTGCAGTACACGGGAAAATATTGATTTATAAGTTAAAATAAATAACCCGATCAATGTATATTTACTTCCTACATGAGACCTCAGATACCGATTAGCTTCTCAACTCCTGAAAGAACCATGAAATCAAAATGAAGCGACTCTTAATAACACAAAAACCTTGTAGCAAAGTAATATGGCAGGAGCCGGGAAATTAGAGAACCGAAAGCATAAATTTCAATGGAAATTGACTGTAGTCACACAGTATTCTTGTTAACAAAAAGTTTCTTCAATATTTCAGAACTTAATACTTCCTTGTACGTTTCTTGAAACCTGGAAAAATGAATTAAGTTCAGAAATCACCACTATGTGAAAGTTCCCTTTGAATTTCAAATGGTATTCTGTCATTGTTTACACGGAAAATTGACAAAAATAAAGAAATTAAAAAGTTGAATATCAACAATTTACAGTCAGTAGCAGCTTACTATATGACATCGAAATACTCTTACGTAGGTTGAAAATTAACTTCTACCATACATTCTGTGGTGTAATAAGACCGAAATGGTTATGAAAAATGTCGGTTCTACATGTATCTTCATTCTTAAGTTACTTGTAGCGCTAGGAAATATAACTCTGTTTTCTTTTAAAAGTAGTGCAAAATGGCTCAGCTTAAATGCTTTATTTTAACGAGAAATTTGAAGGTTGTATGAAAATAGTACATTTTCTTTGTTTTCGAATACAGATACAAGGTTTTACAGTTGTCTTCTGGTATATCGGACTTCTCTCCAGTCATCTGGCGCTACTTTTTGTTCATGTTCATCATCAGAGTAGCTATCTGTCTTTGCAGTATAAAGAGCATCAAATCAATCGAAAAGGTAAATTAGAAAATATCTTCTGCAACTCAAATTAAAAGAGTGAGTCAGACATCAAACAATAAATTATATTGCAAAAGGGTCGTATACATTTTGACGTCATTTGACTGCTTTAATTTTATGCATTTTTGTGACGTTTGATCATGATTGATTCTGGTCTTTTACATTATGTCTTGTACTAAAGTTGACCCAGGTAAAGATCCACATCTATATTTTCGAAAAATTAAATTCTTTTTTCTCATAACGCTTTAACGTTCGTGTAAAAAGCGCCACCTGTCGGCACCCGTTTTTCTAACGAAAATTGATCGTTTTTCTATCATAATTTCAATAATATTTTGGCGATTTCACTTTTTTCAAGTGTACACTATTTTGACAACAGTCTTCATTTAGTAGGAGCAATTTTAATGTGTTTGGTACATTAAAAAACCATTATTTCTGCGAAAACAAATAGTCCGAAACTAAAAACGTAGAGAACGTTTTACGTCAAAATTTACAGATTTTGCCATACAGCGCGTTACCCGCGAGGTCAAAGACTTTTATTTTTTGAAATTATGTGCATCAGGTTTTGCTCTTAAAAATAACCAAATCAAAAAGGCATGTGTTGACGTTGGCTTTTTGCTTAAAAAAACTTTTAAAATTACGATCAAATGCTAAAAACGCGACGGTCACAAGGACGTTTTATGTCGCTATTACAATGTGCTATGACAAAAACTGAAATCATTAATGCGCTTTCTATAATTTTTGCAGAAAATCTTGTGGGACATATATGCGTTTAAACTCTTACATCTGTATTTTTTAAGTAAAAATAATCATTCTTCATAATGAGTTTTGTATTATACGGCGTTATTACAAGTTTATATTACTAATCCCAATTTGAAAGGTGTGAACAATTCCTCTTCAGTGTGATGAACGTCCAAAACCGCACTTCGACATTTAAGACCCTTAGACAAAAAAATATGATATGTAGCGTATTTATAGTTGTTTAGTTTTTGGAAGTGTCTCGGGTCCTCGTTCGCACCCCAAGCCCCAGATCTTGAGACTAAGCTATATATCTGTCACTTCGTCCCCTGGACATATTTTTGTATTTTCTATATATTACTATCTATAAAAGGAACATAATAAAATATTGAAAACTGTTTTGCTTTTACTTATTTCTTAAAAGAAAGAATAGAAAACGTATACCATTATTTACTTTTAAACACCCTCCTATAGCTGCAACTTTGTTGGTTTTTTTCGTTGTTTGTCTTATTTTAACTTTCACTGAAGAAAACTTGCCTGCAGTTATGGAAATATTATACAACTACATATTTGACATAAACAGTTATGCTTCCCACCATTTCCTGTAATGTGATAATCTGTCTGGACCCGGACCCTTTCCTAAAATGGTAAAAAATCGCTGCTATTTGAGTCAAGAGTGCATGACAGGGGGTATGGATCACCTTAAGTTATAACTTTAGTTAAAAGTACAACTCATAACATGCAAAACATAATCAAATGGGCACACCCTAGAACTATCAGATTTTATTCTAAAAAAATAAATAATATCTTCAATGAACGTAAAATGATAAATAAATAAAATGCTGGCACAAATAATCAACATATACTCAGTTCCAAAAGAAAGTGTGCACTTCTTAATTTTAAATATTTCAATATTTAGCAGACGTATCGGCTTCAATTTTCGCACACTATATCTCATGTGTATTTGTCATCGATCGATTGCAAAATCTAAAATGTTCGCCATATTGTACGTAAACAGATCTCAATTTTGGTACCAAATATATAGGCTTTCAGAAAAGTAGTCGATGAAAAATCACAGAAAACAAAGTGCACACTTTCTTTTAGAACTGAGTGTAGATACAGTCTGTTATAAATCGCTATCCATCCCACTCTCTTACACTATCGACTATCATTACATTCATGAGAGTGAGTGTAAGGAACAGTCCACCTAACTCTGCAAAGGAGATTGTATCCATCCATTAATTGTACAACAACTTTACTGTATAGTTTGATATTACCGATGATGACTGGGATGTATAACTTAAACGTTTAGGTTCAGTAATAATACTTGCACATATACTGTATTTTATGCTTTTGAAGTAATTGAAGTTGACTTTTTTTTCAACTCAATATTACTTTAAAATAGGTGTGATGCATTAGTTATGGATGGGTGGCAGAGATGTAAATGTGCAGATTAGTTTCAATTTTTTGGGAAGGTGATGTAGGTGATAGTACAAACTGTAAGAAAATGATGCTTTTTTTCCATGCATACTCGGAATAATATTGATAAGTACTTCGTCCTGCATTAGTTATGGATGGATGGCAGAGATGTTAATGTGCAGATTGGTTTAAATAATAATGACACATTCTATTTTGGGAAGGGATGTAGGCGAAAGTACAAATTTCAAGAAAATGATGCATTTTTATCCATGCATATCCAGAATGAGATTGATTTATCCATGCATATCCAGAATGATATTGATAGCCACTTCGTCTTCAATGTGGCAAATGTTTCTTTTTGCAAATACAATTGTTTCAATAACATATCCTTGTACGCAAATTTGAATTTTAACTGTTTCACAGAAGATTAAATCATTTTAGTCAAATAGTTCTGACATGAACAAGCCTTGTAAGCAGTATTTATACCTCCATGAGTGTTTAAAACGGTTCAAGCCTTGCTACCAACTATGACTATGTGAGAAATTTAACAGGGTACAAAACAATTTATTTTCCGCAGGTAAATTCGTAGTCTGCACTTCTTTTAAAAGATGATCAAGCTTATTCGCTTGTTTATTGTGAGTGTCGCAGAAGTAAAATTTTGATTCATGGCAAATATGGTAACAATCCTTTATGTTATAGTTTGTGAAATACACAGTAAACATCATACTTACCTGAATCACCGAGGTTCTTTGTCAAACGAATAACTATTGCCAAACGTTTCCGATTAGGTTAAATTGCGACTCGAGGCATGTTTTTGGTTAATTTTATAAGATATTGTCCGTAGCTTAATGAGTGGCTTTTGAACTGTCAGTCAAGATATTGTCACCTTTGTGGAGAGATGTAGTACGTTTACTGCCACTGCTACCCATTTCAACTTGATGGACTAAGGCATGAGTCGGGATTCGAACCGTGGACCTATCACACCGGTTTTGAACCTAAGAGCTATCAGCTATCAGTCCCGGCGTTAAGGTCTTTATCGGGTGCAATTATTTAATCAAGGTAAAAATTCAGTTAAGTTATTTAAAGTCGACTCACAGTTGACAGAGTTTGATATTCGTTTATGCACGAATACAGTAGTGTATGGTTCTCCACTTTTACATACACGTGTATCGACTTAGGGCCCCCGAGTATGTATCAATGGAAAGCAACCTCCTGTCACTAGAATCATCAGTGTCATTTAATTTTTTTCCAATATTTTTATGTTTAAATAAAATAACATTCAGTATCCGATTTTTTTATATTTTCGAAGACAATTCGTGCTACTCACTCTTAATTTAATATTATTATCTCAAAATACATTTTGGTTCAATTATTCATTTTTCACCTGAATGTAAAAACACAAAAGCGTTCCTACTAGACGTATGCGTATTCTTGTATTTGAAAAAAGCCGAAAACTTTTAATTCGCATGGCCATATTTTTGTTTTATACTAAAGTGACAAATATCCGATAACTGCTACATAATGTTAATATTAGGCAAACGCTGATCATGGTCGGTGGAACTAGAATAAAACAAAAGGTGAAAAGGTATTTCATTGTCATTTTAATAAATGAAGTAACTGTTTGGTTCCAATAACTATAGTTGCCGATAATGTTCCAATGGTTAGTTAAATTGTATATCATGTCCATATGGTATGCGGACTGCATTACACTCGAGTATACATGTTTAAACAGTGATCCTTACAGTGTGAAAATATATCATATGCGAAAAAATAAAATAATTTCAATTCAAAAAGTAGGATTATGACGGCCAGTTCAATAGCGTCTGAAAGATACGTCGACATAATTCTGCCCAAATTCGACGTCGAAACTGATTTGCCTTGCCTCTGTTCTAAATGCCGTGGTACTGTTTACTTTATAAGGATCTCAAGTTATAAATTGGAAAAAGATGCAGATTTTCCGCATATAAATTCTAATGATATTTGATAACTGAAAAAAATCGGCCCATACACATGTAACAGCCCGAGCCCTTCGGGAGAGCGATATAATGACCAAGTCATCACTGTGATGTGATCTAAGCTGGTCTATGTGCATCGAAGCAGCGGGTGAGTAATAAAAGGCGGCTTCGTGTGAAATTGATGGCATGATAATTGCAAGGACATTTCTTTTTGGCTAGTTCAAAGTGGCGACATATGTCCATTTTTTTACATTGTTAATAAAGTATGACCGGTTCATGCTGAAATTGATGTAATTTTTCCCCGAAGTGGTCCGGTATCAAGAATGCAGGTGTATGCGATCTGCAAGGGTGAAATACATTTGTATATTGTTAAAAGGCCGATATCGGTCGGTTGTGCCCATTTAGGTTTTGACGGGGACCGGAATACGGGGTTATGCTGTGTAAACTATTCTCGCTTACTGTATCTGGGGTTCTGACCAGTTCTCATGTCGAATTTTGGAATTGTTGAGCTAGTTTATAGGACTCATACCGACGAGTCTTCCATTTTACCTCTACCATTAGGATTGAGTTTTTTTTGTGAGAACTTTTCATTTATAAATGGTAGAATAAATCAGACGAAATTACGACTCTCTTTAGAAGTCCTACGAGTCTGTACTGAACAGAACGACGGTATGTTACTCCTGACAAAAAGACTGCCTGTCAAAACTTATTGTCAAATGTACCTTTGCTATGTGATCGTTTTTAATTTTTGTGTGTTGAAATAATGAGAAATACAGCTATTTCGGGATAGAAATTTTAAATGATTATCATAAATGAAATTTATAGAATCTGAAATCTTACATGAATCATTTCATTTACTTGTTACTGGTGATGAAAAATGTCCACATGTATTATAAGATTACAACAATTCAATCGGAAAACGTAATACTTTGTATTCCTGCAAGAACAGAAAACTGGTAAGAAGCAGGTAGCGGAACAGTCGCGTTTCTATTCGTCAACAATTTCCATATTTTTTTCCTTTTCTCCGTTGCTTGTTTCTTTTGTTAACATATCAACATTTTACAATAATTTAAACTCCGTGGACATTTACAATTAATTCTAACCTTAATTCAAATATTTATCCTTTAGAATATACAATTTTTCACCGCACCATGAACGGAATTTCCGATTAATGTAATAATGCTCCGTATTTCGGCATGAAAAGAATAACGTCAAGGTTTAAAAACATTAAAACGTCGCGTTTAGTTTTTAAGTTTTTTAACAAAATATCCAACGTGAACACATGCCATACTTTATTTGATCATTTAAAAGAGCAAAACCTGATGATTTACAATATCAATAAATAAAAATCTTTGATCGTGCGGATAACGCGCTATGCGACAAAATCTGTGAATTTTGACGCAAAAAATGATCTACTTTTTTGGTTTCGGACTATTTTTTTTTTTAGAAATAATGGTTTTGCAATGCATCAAACACATTAATATTGTTCCTACCGAATAAAGGTTGTTGTCAAAATAATGTACACTTGAAAAAAGTGAAATCGCCAACATCGTATTGAATTATGACAGAAAAACGATCAATTTTCGTTAGAAAAACGGGTGCCGCAAGATGGCGCTTTTTACATGAATGGTAAAGCTAAAAAGGAAAAAATATTTTTATATTTCGAAAATATAGACATGGAACTATACCTGGACCAAAATGCATACTTTTCCATCTACTTTTTGAATTCTGGTCCTAAGGACCGCAGCTACCTTGAGAATAGCAAAGAATAATTATACGTTGCTCATGTTGTTGAGAAACCTTTTACCTCAAAGAACTTTGCCAGAAAAGGTTGTCTGTATTGATATTACAATTGCCTTACTGAGTAGTATAGATTTTAATCTATAACTTCAGAAAACTTACCGTAATAGAAGCTTTCAGAAAGTTACAATAACTTTTTTTTCTCTCAGGGGGTCTTTCCCCAACATATGCATTAACCTGTGTGTCCTTGCAATCGTTTTCCTAGAACGAAAACGATAAAAAGAACAACGTCTCTACTTAATATTAAAACTTAGTGAAGTTTGAATATCTGTATCTTAATAAGACGTTTCAATTATTCTCGTGCCTGTGTATATCAAGCTATATCTTTCTTGAAAATTTTAAAAATAGAATCTATCATAATCTACGTATATATAAATGTTTATGCAATTTAATCATAAGAGAATAATACTGCTTCCATAAACTCTTTTTTGTATTTACGTGACTGCTCTCAAATTCTCGCTTTCGTTGTAAAGATTCATGTAAGTTTATCATGAGGGCAAAATACTGATTCCATAAACATTTGTTTGCATTTTAGGTTATTTACGTGACTGCTATAGTACCAATAATAATGACAGTGGCCATCTTCATACGTTCCGTGATGTTACCTGGTTCTCAGCTTGGGCTATATTACTTTTTCTATCCTCAGTTTGATAAAATTCTCAGCATTCGGGTAAGAGAAAACTTTTCAGAATAAGTTGAATATCATAATTGACAATGTCTTCAAATAACAGACAGACTAAATATTGCTAACCGTCGCGTACGGAAATCTGAATGATGACTTTTTAAATGTAAGAGTATTTGCAATATATTTTGAAACTTTAAAGGTGTTACTTGATCTAGTGAGTTTAACGGTTACCTTGTTTTATTGTGGGCCACAACTCTGAAATTAGTTCTCTAGGTTTCGTTTATATCGGATGTTGTCAAGAAGCATTCGATATTATCGGATTCTAATCTGGAATATATTTTTGAGCACATATCTGCTGGTTACAAACATAGAACCGAACCAGACTTGATTCAGCTGATGGAACTACTATATGTCTACATTCTTAACAGTTCTGAATAATATCGTAAGAGTTATCTTTAGTGCTAAACAGTGTATGTCTCGAGAATGCAAGCTTTCTATATGTTAGAAAAACATATACGAGCGGTGACTCAGAATTAACCGAACTGTTTCTATTACCACGACATAGGTTGCAGTAGCAAGATAAATGTCATACAATTCGATGTTCAATCTCAGTTTGTCCATCCTTAAAAATTTCATTACATTTGTTCAAAAAACATGCCAGATACATACAAAAGAAGCGGGCATCTAACAGTAACACGGGGAGCATCGACGAACACAAAATGACGTTTGCTGGTGTTGTGCTCGGTAAACTTAACACGCGAGGAATCCTCCTGGTGCTGATGTTTTATTTGAAACAGTTCAGGCAATGTTCAATATACCATACAATGTCCCATAACAATACCCAGCTTGACCGCAAACCTCCAAAATTCCCGTCGGTTACTATAGAAACGATAAAAATGATTTACCGTGTTTCTGAGAAAACTATCATTTTGAGAAAACTTGTATGACGAATTAAAGTTTGTCTGTACGAAAAATCAAATTAAAATATTGAGTGATAGTGAGAAATATAGCAACAGTCCGGTTAATTCTGGATCACCCTTCGTACATGCAAAAGCAAGGTAAAAATATACGGAAAACGTCTGTGCTATATGTGGAATGTGTTAATTTAGAATAGGGTAACACCACACTAAATGCAAAGACAATATTCTTTTCTCATTTAAGTTAATATTTTTCGAAGTATTTACTAGTTGTTTCAATTTAATTTCGTATGGTAAAAGGGTATAACCTTCGATCACAGTACATTATAAGAGCATAATTTTAAACAGATATCACAAATATGTGACACGGTCCCTAGCATCCTCCGTAACCCAGGTTATTCATTACGGATTTTAATAATGAGTGGAGAGAAGTGGAAGAAATTAACCGTGGGTTTCGACGATGGGTCCCTAGTAGTGCAATAAAGTGGAGCATTTGTCCGGGATAACGTTTTAGCCTTAACTGTGTTCAAATAGTTATGATGTGTTATATATTTGAATACATTTATTTACCTTTTTCTTTTTGTAATCTAGGGCACCGCCATATATTTTGTTTCTCAACTTACTTAAAACTAAAATCAAGTTTTAAGATTTTTGCGAATAAAATTGCAGCCTTTGTCAAGCGCTATTTGCTAGTGTTGTGTCTGCTATATGCCAATATTCCGTCTCATTGATTACTTCAGAAATTTACTATAAGTAACTGCAATGTAAAATGATTGTCAATGAGTCATGCATTTTCCAGAGGCTTTACGTTAAAGATATCTACTTTTACTACTGTTTTACGATGAATCTGTCAGATGATATTTCTTGTTGTAGGACAAGCAACTGCACATTAGTAATTCATAATTATAAAAACAATGTAAATGATCACTGATAGAAGTACCGAGTAAATCATAAAGCTTTGATTGTTTGAGCATAGTTTTCTTAAATTAATTTTAGGTGTGGATTGAAGCAACCTTGATGGCATTTTATACATTATCGTTTGGATGGGGAGCTATTATTGTACTTGGGTCGCATGCCGATTTCAAGGAAAATTCTCTTAGGTATTCTAAAGCATGATTTAACGTATAATACATGTAAAACAAATTCCACACAAAATGTATTTCTTTTCATGTATTTAAACTGGTCAATTAATGTTTTGCACATGACAACAAATGAGATTGAACATGGACATATTGATACCTCTCTGCGTTTACAGACTATATTTTTATTCTACAAATTAAGAGAGCATTTTTACGATTCAATGTTTAACGAGATGTCAAGACACATTAAAGCAATAACTGCAATTTTGTACATGTGATCTTCAGTCCTATATGATACATTACATATAAAACTAGTTGTTCAATTAATCTGTTATGTTCACGAAATTAAACAATCCAGTATACACCCGGATGTACAGAAACATTTTGAAGTACATGTACATGTTTCGTAGAAAGTGAAATAATTGCTTTTAATTGCTTTAAAAGCAGTGCGCGAATTTTTTTATATTGTATTTAAAATTATAAGTTCGTGTGATGATAAATAAAAAACATCAGACATTAATGTGACTGATGTGAACATATCATCTTGCTACATTTCTCTTTACACAGAACTGCTATTGTTTTACCAGTGATAGACATGAGCGTTGCCGTTTTCAATGGCATGGTCTGCTTTTGTGTCATGGGCAATATGGCACATTCTTATAACGTCAACATTACGGAGGTAATAAGTGCAGGTATGTGCAATTTATACATTTTGTGTAATAGTTCTATTAGGGTAACTATGCAAATAATGTCAACATTACAGGCCATGCCAATTACGTAATAGAACTGTTCATTTATTTAAACTAATTGTTTTAATTTCGATTGCGAAACAAGTTCTTACAACTAATATTAATCGCTCTCGATACTCAACTCAGATTGAATCAACCATAAAGAGAAAAGGAGGCAATGTGGAATCATCTGTGTTTTGCCTGTGTTTAGCATGTACCAGTTCAAATAGACTAGTTACTAGTCTGATAAAATTTATATTTCTTCTATATACATTGTACTATATTTCATGCACTATTTCCTGTCTATTTTATATGATTTTGCTTTGTACACTGGGGCAGTTTTATCACCTGAAATCGGCACTGGGTAGTAGACTGGCTCTAGAACAAAACAGTGAAATATTAATTAGTAAAAGGGACATTTCAGGGCCTGGTGACCAGGCTACAGTTCAAACCAGATTAAAACAGCTCCAGTGTACATTTATACTCCAGAAACGTATTTGTAGGCGAGTAAAAGCGACCTTGCATATGTTTAATAATACAGAGTACCAAATTAATACTTAAATTACGTTTCATTCTCATACAGATAATCTTTATATGTTTTGAATTAATCAACACTGAATATTGAGAAATTGAGAAATCTTGCAAATACTTTTTAAAATTGAATTTTTACTCGTTTTCTAGGAATGGCAACGGGAATGGTGTCATATGTGTCGGCGTTATCCTCTTTTCCAATCCCTCAACTTTGGTCTGAATTATTCCTCGTTTCGTTGCTTCTTACAGGTGTAGAAGCACAGGTAAAACATATGAATATGTATGTATCTTTAAATGGATTAAATTGTTCCCAGCGCTCCATTGAAGAGCTGATATAAGGGGCGTGGTGGTGTAGGGGTTAATGTGCCTGCCGCTCATCCCGGAGATTGCGGGTTCGAGCCTCACTAGGGTCACGACTGTACCTCCTCATATGACACCAGTACTGGTTTTTCCAGGAAGTGGACTCGAGAGTGCCTCGATAAGCTTCAAGCTTTCTTCACAATCGAGATTAAATAATTAGTATAAACTAGAGCTGATATCTGAAAATTATAATACACTAATCAAAATTTCTAACGCAACACATGACTTTTTCTTCCTAATCTAATTATCAATCCTGCTTCTTGATATCTTTTCAACTGTCATTTGTTTTAATAGTTAATCAATTTAATATATTCTAAGTAAAACTTCTAACGCACCACCAGCATGTTTCCTTCTTTATTTAATTAACAACCCTTTCTGTATCTGCCAGCTTATTTTTAGCTATCGATGCACGAAAGGTATCATGTCTTGCATGTATCTACCTTGGGTAGATACTTCCGTTACAGTTACATGAATTTCAAAATAATCGTGGTACAGATTTCAGATGGAAGAGAACTGCAAGAGTGGGTTTCCCAAGGAAGAGCATCAATGCAACAACCTTTGGAGGTTTAAACGTTAAATTGAAATTCTCTGCCATTTGAGTTCGATCAACTCGTCGATCATTTTGAAATTCATGTAACGGAAGTATTTACCCAGTGTCTTCATAAATGCAAGACATGATAGCTTTCGTGCATCGATAGCTAAAACTAAGCTGGCAAGTATTGGAGGGATTGATAATTAAATACAGAAGGAAAGGCAGATGGTGTTTAAGTTCTACTTAGTATATATCAAATTGATAAAATATTAAAACAAATGACAGTTGAAAAGACATCAAGAGGATAACATTGTCAGGCCTTCTAAATAATAACTTCCGAAATACTTTACGGCGTCTTTTAGAAATGGCTAAAATAAAGAATGTTTAGCGAAAGGATTTTCATTCAAGAAATTCGTTAGCACATTTTATAATCATTATAAACCATCAAAGGTTGTTAATCGTATATAGTTCTATATAAAAATCTTTATCAAACCAAGAGTTATAAAATGTCCCCCTTCAATTTCGTAGCTACACTATTTGAGATGTGATACAAGTTCTTATTTTAAAAGACCTTTCAATTTTCAGTTAGTTCCATTTCACATGATAACACAAGTGATCGGAGATTTGTTTCCAAAGATATCTGGTCATCGCATAAAAATTCTTATAGCAGTTACATTTGTAATGTTAATCCTAGCATTACCTACATGTACTGGGGTAAGCATTCTTTTATTCTCCATATTATGATATTATAAGCTTTTTGTGTTTCTTCAAGATTATTTCTTTTTAATATATGAGGAACTAGAACAGTTGTATGTGAAAAAACGTCAGTCTTTTATACATCTATAAACAGACATTGTTATGTTAAATTTATACACATGTTTATAAAAAAATCATTTGCTTCTGATTTTCCTGTAATTGCAAAAAATAAAACAAGAGCTGTCCCTCACAAGTGACGAATGCCCCCGAAAGAGGTGCCTCACAGTCTGTGTCCTCTCCATGTGCTCAATAAATGTGCTATGTAATTTTAAAATCCTTCCATGCATGACAGAGTAATCATGCATACAGTATTCCATTACTTTAAACACTAAGTGTGACCTTGACCTTTGTGGTAGGGATGTGGGTCTTGCACGCGACACGTCGTCTTGATGTGCTAGACATTTGTGCCAAATTATTTTAAAATCCTTCAAGGCATGACAAAGTTACAGTCCGGACACGAATGTGTGCATATATGCATATATACAGGATTCCTTTACCTTCAAACTCTAAGTGTGACCTTGACCTTTGAGCTAGGGATGTGGGTCTTGCACGCGACACGTCGTCTTGATGTGCTAGACATGTGTGCCCAGTTATTTTAAAATCCTTCAATGCATGACAAAGTTACAGTCCGGACACGAATGTGTGAATATATAGAGGATTCCATAACCTTCATACTCCAAGTGTGACCTTCACCTTTGAGGTAGGGATGTGGGTCTTGCACGCGACACGTCGTCTTGATGTGCTAGACATGTGTGCCTAGTTATTTTAAAATCCTTCAATGCATGACAGAGTTACAGTCCGGACACGAATTTGTAAGTGGGGACGCACAGACGGACGGACAGACGGACAGACGGACGGTGTGATTTTAATATGCCACCCTTCGGGGGCATGATAAAAACAAGTAACGCAGTTATCAGTGATTATATCTTGGAATTTCAGAGTGGGGGTTTTATATTTCTGTGGATAGACTGGTACGGTGGCGCTTGGTTCGGACCGATTGTTGCTCTTATCGAAGTTATTGTTATAGCTTGGATATATGGTAAATTGTTTCGTGTTAAAATGTTTTCAACATAAGTTTTATCTTCAAAATTGTATGTAGAAAACCTAAATAATCCTACATGCGTGTAGGTATGTTTCAAGAAAACTTTTGGACACATCCTTTTCAACAGAAAAGGAGAACATGTATTGAAATAGAATAATGTATAGTGCATGTCACTGGTAAGTATTAGTTATACTTAGAATTTTCGTTCATATGTGTATATCTGAAACTTCAAAAAACGATTAAATAATTTGATTTCCCTTAATATTTTATTTCTGCAATTCAAAGGGAAACAACCTATATTATTTGTTTAAGTAATTGTATAGCAATAACTAACTTTGCGACTTAGGTGTTATTCTTTAAAATTGATTGAACGATCTCTCGTCCGGTCTAACATTATTTACAAGATACGAACAACTTTTGGACACTTATTCTACGTGACTGTATGATTGCAATTCGAGGAATTAATAGCCCAAAAAGTTCTTACATGATTCTTCTTCTCACTGGGCCTTGTATGGTTCATAAATTTGAAATGAGATGAAATAATCAACTTCGGTATAATTCACATAAGTTTTATTTGGTAACTAGATTATGATTCTTTGAGACAAGTGTAAATTTGTGGAATAAGGAATCGGCGGTTCATTTCTACTTACATTTTCACATATTTAAATCAAAGTATACTCAGTGCATGTAATTATGTTTCCCAGCAATACGGTTGCGTTTCATTCTAAACGAATGGCGTTTAAACTGAATAAAATATTATTACGTCATTCAAATTTAAGAGATCAATGGGTGTGTCATTTTCACGTACATATACAGATCTGTCTACAGGAATATTATCTTTCAGAGATAACAAAAGTTCAGTTATCCGCTAACCTGTATTGTGTTACATAGAAGATATCGATTTTGTTATGAAGTCTACGGTAACCTAAAATTAAATTTACGGCTAGATGTCCAGTTATGCGGTGCAATTTTATTACGAAATTAACAACTTAGACAAGCTAAAAACGCTGCATTATTAATAAAAATGGGTTGCCACACATGTAATGTACTGCAACAACGAACTGATAGTGTCAATGCTTTGATATAAAACTATGATGTGAAATCATTTTTCGACGACATCAGTTGTTGGAATACGCATACTGGACCAGTATTATGCAACGCAATTCTCTTGCATTTATGTGACAATCAAAATTTTGTTTTTCGTGCGTTTGAAAAACTGATTTTCTAGTATTGACATTTTGTTTTGAAACTTGCTCATATACTGGTATAATAAAACTTCTGTAAGAGTCGTGCTTCATGAAAGAAATAACAATGTCTTCTTTATTAGGTCTGGACAGATTTAATGATGATATACACATGATGATTGGAAGATCAATTCCCACCGTTTTGAGGTTTGGGTTGGCATTTGTGTCTCCAGTTGTCGTGACTGTTCGTATAGTTTGTTCTTATATTTTTCCCCAAACATTCACGCCGTAATTTTCATTTACATTGTGATAGTTTTGGTATATAAATAAATAATTGTTGATGGCTGACTAAGAAATAACACAGGTCTGACCCCCTACCCTTTTAAGAAAGATCATATGTAGTGGAATCTTGTAAATACATGTATTTGTAACCTGCATTTGTATTTGTAAAGCATGCAATGATTATGACTTGATGGGATTATTACTCTTCGAGTCTACAATAGCCCTCAGATGAATGGTCAAATATCTTTGACATCAATATTACAAATATCCCTAAATTTGGAAAACATATATTGACAACTAGTCAATTGATAATTTATTTTTTGTTGTACATGTAGGTAATATTTCTAACTAGTCTAGTGGAATATGTTCCTCCCAAATACGGCACTTACACCTACCCCACCTCAGCAAGGATTGCAGGATGGTTGCTAGTTTCCATAATAATGATGCCGATAATTGTGCAAGCTATTTACATACTCCTTCAACGAAGAGGAACATGCTTCATGGTATGTTTAAATAACAATTTAAATATTTAAGAAAATAAATACGAGGGATGTTCGAAATGTATTATGTTTTGTGCTTTGATGTTTTAAATCTGACTGAAACGTGCATTTCTTTATTTTATACCTCCATGGCTAGAAATGCACAATTTCTGTTTGTGGATCCTTTTCTGACAGCGTCATGGAAGGCTGATATAGGTGTAATACGTGTGCGCTCGAGCATCGTCATGCAACAGTCGAACATGTATGTAGCTTGCAACTAGGCAACGTTTCTCATAGTACTTTTTCAATTGTTTTCAATACTACATCATGGTAGTACATTCCTGTCACACTTTTGCCCCTTTTTACCGGCACCTGTATTGCTACGACTTCACTAGAGAATACTATGGCATACAAACATTCGTTGCACTTGAAATGCATTAAGCAGTTATTGGCCTTTTGCCATGTTTGATGGCCCATATTTTGTTCCCAACCTTTGGCATTGTATCCAGGTTTCATCAGCATTGAAAACGTTTGTAAAATACTTTATGTTCTATTTTGGAAACATTTTCAGCAATGTTGTGGCAGTTTTAACAAACACCCTTCTTTGTTCGTCATTCAATAGGTGGGGTACCCACCTAGCAGAATTATTCCTTACTTTGAAGAATTTCTTTTGAATGAAATGAACTTTTCATAATGACACACCAATAAAAAGTACTATATCATGCACGGTATATTTAGTATCATTTTGAAGATTTTTTACACTGTTTTTCATCCGTTGCTGTCTTCGGCCGACATGATTTTGCTGCATTTTCGACAGACACTACCACAGAATAAAATTTCTTTTTCCATCTACTAACCATTCTTGTGTATGTGTTATATGCAAATTACAGGTTTACTTGATTTGTCATGGTAAATTCTAAACAACCCTTCATAAGTCCATCGATGATAAAATATTACAATGTGTTAAAGAATATTACCGAAATTTAGTTAAAACCAAAAATATCATAACGACACGTGTTGTAAGAAAAATGACAACGTCTGCAAAATTTATGTAGTTTTATATCAGTATATCTATATAATATTTTATGTATATTAATATTTTGCGATAGATGAATTCCATTAAGAAAATCGAAACGTAACATAAGAAACACGCCTTCGCAAATATCTACAGTGCACTTTTTAATAGCAAGTAGTTTTTGTGCTTCTTGAAAATATTAGCGGAACCAACTTTTACATTTTTTACATTTACGTATCCTCTATTATTCTCGGACATTAAAAAGATACATGTAAAAGTGTAGAATACTGCACGTATCTGGTACGCACTACGATGAACATGGTTATAATGACAAATTTGTTTTAATATTTTATTTCAGGCAGTAACTAAGTTCCTGGAGCCTTTAGACAGGTGGGGTCCCAGTGAAGAAGAAAACAAGATTGAATATGACGCAATAAAGTCAAAATACCGTAATAGAACATTCAAAGACTTGTTATATTACAACCTGTTCGGAAAATACAGCAAATTGTCGGCCATGAATGTTGTATTAAACCAAGAAATGGACCAATTTAAGAAGTAATGTCAGTCTTCTCGTGATGACAAAGATATTGGCGTAAAATAATCGCTTACAGAAAAGGAATTATTTTATTATGATCTTCAAAATACTAAATATAGACTTTTTCGCGTAGTTGCTGCAACTGGAGATATGCTTTTACTATTCATGGATCTGGATTTTAGAGGATTTCAATTGTAGTGCGTAAACGCCAGTACAGCAAAAAACCATATTATGACCAATTTTTAAGTGTCAAATGGATACGTATAGATTCATTATATCAATTAATCAGTGTGAGGACTGTACCAATGCTAGAATTAATATAATTTACTGAATCTTAACAAACATTTTCGCGTAGTGAAGAAAATATTTCTTCCAAGCTTACCTACATTTCGTTCCTTAACACAACTGCAATAAAGATTTAAATATGTTTACCAAAGTCAGTATATTCCATTTAACTCCAATAAACGAAGTTTTGATATATTCTACTGAAATAATATTTATTTTAGCAGTAACAACACTAAACACGCGTATTCTATAATTGTGTCACAAACCGTCAATGGCATTCTTTTCTTACTATAATTACATTAAAATCCTATGAATGAATTTATACTTAAGCCGTCAACAGTAAATTTCACGAGCTTCACGTGAATATAGACTATAGATGCCGTTTTTCTATGATCGGTTTTAGTTAAGCATGATTCATCAAAATATTAGACCTAACCCACAACAGGTCTGTTATCGGTTATACGTAATCCGTAGTACGTATTTGGTCTGTTTGCAAGGGGTATTCTTAAAGTCATTATGTAGCAAAATAATTTTAAAAAGATAAACAGTTTTATTGATCGTGTTCAAAAACATAAACAACTCCTAGTACCTTCCACTACCATTAAAGAACACATTTGACATACACTTGAGTGATATTGCCTACGATGCCTCTAAACGGAACTTACAGCACGATAACATTTCGTTATCATATATCCCACTAAAACCCTTTATCTTGTAACAGTTCTGTTCAATTTTCAAGCAGGTTTTTTAAAAAAACCTACTTATTAGAATAGCGATGTCGTATGTCGGGCAGGTGGGCGGGAGGGCGTCAAACATTGGTTTCCGTTCAATAACTTGAGTAAGGAGTGACCAGTTGCAATGAAACTTGGTGTGTAGGTACCTTGCATAGAGCCGCAGCTTGGGATTGCATTTGGGGTCACTAGGTATAAGGTCAAGGTCACTGTAACTAAAAATAGAAAAACGGTTTCCGCTCAATAACTCATGTTAAGAGTGACCAATTGCAATGAAACTTGGTGTATAGGCAGCATGTGTGGAGACGCAGCTTGGGATTGCAATTGAGGTCACTAGGGTCAAGGTCACTGTTACTAAAAATAGAAAAACGGTTTCCTCTCAATAATTCAAGATACGAGTGACCAATTACAATGAAACTGGTCTGTAGGTAGCTTGCGTGGAGACAAAGCTTGGGATTGCATTTGGGATCACTAGGGTCAAGGTCAAGGTCACTGTTACTAAAAATAGAAAAATGGTTTCCGCTCAATAACTCAAATTAAGAGTGGCTTATTGCAAGAAACTCGGTGTGTAGGTAGCTTGCGTGGAGAGGAAGCTTGGGATTGCATTTGGGGTCACTAGGGTCCATGTCAAGGGCACTGTTACTAAAAATAGAATAATGGTTTCCGCTCAATAACTTGAGTTAGGAGTGACCAATTGAAATGAAACTTTGTGTGTAGGGAGCTTGCGTGGAGAGGAAGCTTTGAGTCACTGGGTCAAGGTCACTTGGGTCAAGGTCACTTGGGTCAAGGTCAAGGTCACTGTTACTAAAAAAGATTTTATTTTTTTTTAATTTTTAGATTGTGTAAGCAAAAACAATTTTTTTTGGGTCAAGGTCACTAGGTTCAAGGTCAAGGTCACTGTTACTAAAAATAGATTTTTTTTTTAGTTTTTAGATTGTTTTAAGCAAAAAAGAAAATTTTGGGGGTCAAGGTAAAGGTCACTGTTACTATAAAATTTAAGAAAAAATATTTTTTTTCTTCAATTTTTGAATTGTTTAAGCAAAAAAAAGATATTTCTTTGCAGAGGGGGTACTCAAGGTGACTGTTTTTTTTTAATTCTACAATTTCTACAGGCGCCGTTTAAACTTGCTTTGGCGGCATTGCCGCGTCTTCTTGTTTATACTTTAGTCTGAGCCTTGCAGATTTAAATCTCATTTGAGCAGCTTTACATGTAGTTTCTAATGATACTGGTTTGGGCTATTTTTAATGGCCAAAAATATCATACATCGGGGGAAGATAGACGTGGTCGTCAAATTCCTAACTGTTGTACATCAGTTAAACATTTGAATCAGAATTGCTACATGTATCGTCGGATAGAAAACGATCTAACTAAGAAATTGAGTGGTTACACTCGAGTTTCCATGACAAAAAGTAGTTTTTTTTAGAAAACCAAGGATACAACACCGACATTTGTTTTGAAACATGTACTTAAATACTTTTAGTCAAGGTGTTTCGTACCAAACCACCTTATTATGAAGATAAATCATTTTAATTTAGGTTAGTTATGTCCCCTTACGTGACACGAACGGGTACAGCGGTAAACAGGGGTTACTTCCCGTGCAGAAAGACAGTGAGTTTTGGGATAATCATGTGTACTTAACCTTTACAATTACAAACATCAGTCCTAACAATGCTTT
>JAFMSR010002367.1:0-24985 GCA_022818135.1 Saxidomus purpurata
TTCAGGTCGCTCACATATCGTCGACTTCCGGCATCCAGCAGACGGGGTTTCAGACAAAATGGACTGAAATTGAACAAGTATGTAAAAATGAATCAAATTTTAAGCTCAATAGTTATTGATTAAGATAAATGGGAAATGGTATTTTTTTGTCTATAAATTTGACATTAACGAAACAATTTCATTCCTAATAAAGAGAGATCACTCTACCATTCGTTGTGCATAACAACTGATCCCCTGTGAGTGAATGGCGTCGCTAAATTGACGTCAGTAGCGAAAGTACACCAGTGAGTGTAGGTTCCACCCCGATTTGAACAATTCAGCGAGTACTGTTTTTGTTAAGATCTTAATACCAGTTAGCTAGCGCTAAAGTTATATAAAACTAGATCTCGGTGATTGACGACAATGCTGATCCTTATATGAGACAATTGGAATCTTTAATATAAAACAATAAATATAAGAATGTTGTATTTGATTAATGTCAATTGAGTCGTGGTGACAAAGATACTGTATAAGCGTAGGTAGGCGTTCAACTAAAGTTCATAACCAAAGAAATAGTTACCAGCGTAGGAGTTTAACCACGGGTCAGTACTTTATAAATAGATATGCTTTGAAAACTAACGTAGGTCGGCGGTCAACTGCCAATATCTTAGCAATAGTTGACTATCTACTTACAGTGGTTTTTTAAGTAGTATGCCTCTTTCTAATGCAATAACCCTTGCTTGACCACCTACCTACACCGTTTGTCCATGTAGTATACCTATTTCTAAGGCAATCACCTTCAGTTGACCACTTATCTACACTGGTTTACTATGTAGTATACCTATTTCTAAGGCAATCATCTTCAGTTGACCACCTACCTACACCGTTTGTCCATGTAGTATACCTATTTCTAAGGCAATCACCTTCAGTTGACCACTTATCTACACTGGTTTACTGTGTATTTTACCTATTTCTAAGGCAATCACCTTCAGCTGACCACTTATCTACACTGGTTTACTATGTAGTATACCTATTTCTAAGGCAATCATCTTCAGTTGACCACTTATCTACACTGGTGTAAATGTTCAATTTTGTATTAGTTCTATCGTACACGATCGTAATGATTATTTTGAAGATCCTTTTATAAAATAATGAACGATAAACAAAGATTGCATGTGATACTAGAATCGTTTGAGATCACACCCGAAGTTAGGCAGTTTAAGTGCGATTGCGCTGGTCAGGTCTATTAATAGAGCTGACCAGCATAACTGTAAATGCACATGTACAGCTAAAAGTACTCTGTATTTAAACAATGTATTGAGGGGCCATCTCAAGTTAGAACAAAATTATAAACCAAATTCTCTTGTATACTTATTAGTATGTCAAAATTCTTTACGATGGACACTCATTCTACTGCAAATGTGGTAGATTAATGGTAATTTATAATGCGGGTGTCTCCAGACCATGTTAGTGCATTGTCAACAATTACTAGTACTCTGCATTTACTACTGTATGGAACGCCACAACTGTCTTATGTTGTCATATTTCTTTTTGTCTTGTCCACCCCGTGTCTTATTATGTCAAATTGTTGCGTGATTGTGTCAGGAAGACGTTTCATCATGACCACTAACCATGTGATCTTGTCTATTCATTGTGTGATTATGTCAAATAGCCGTGTTGATTTGTCAATGTGTGGTGTGGACTTTTCCACTATGCGTCTTATTATGTTAAACAAACGTGTCATTATGTTAAAATTGCGTGTTTTCATGTCCATTAATCATGCGATCTTGTCTTTACAATGTGTGATTATGTCTAATGGCCTTGTTGATTTGTCAGTGTCTGGTGTTGACTGGTCCACTATGCGTCTTATTATGTCAAACAAATGTGTTATGATAAAAGGACGGGTTATCATGTCCACTTAACATGCGATCTTGCCTATACAGCGTGTGATTATGTCAAATGGAAGTGTTGATTTGTCACTGTCAAACAAACGTGTCATTATGTTAAAAGAGTGTGTTACCATGTCAACTTATCATGTGATATTGTCTATACAGCGTGTGATTATGTCAAATTGTCGTGTTGATTTGTCAATGTTTTGTGTTGACTTGTCCACTTTACGTCTTATTATGTCAAACAAACGTGTCATTATGTTAAAAGAGCGTGTTATCATGCCCACTCATCATATGCTCTTGTCTATATAGCGTGTGATTATGTCAAATGGCCGTGTTGATATGTCAATTTGTGGTGTTGACTGGTGCAATTTGCGTCTTATGATGTCAAACAAACATGTCATTATGTTAAAAGAGCGTGTTATCATGTCCACTCCTCGTTTGATCTTGTCTATACAGCGTGTGATTATGTCAAATGGCCGTGTTGATTTGTCAATATTTGGTGTTGACTGGTCCATTATGCGTCTTATTATGTCAAACAAACGTGTCATTATGTTAAAAGGATGTGTTATCATATCCACTCGCCATGTGATCTTGTCTATACAGCGTGTGATTATATCAAAGTGCCGTGTTGATTTGTTAATGTGTGGTGATGACTTGTCAACTATGCGTCTTATTATGTCAAACAAACGTGTCATTATGTTAAAAGAGCGTGTTATCATGTGCACTACTCGTGTGATCTTATTTATACCGCGTCTGATTATGTTAAATGGCCGTGTTGATTTGTCAATTTTTGGTGTTGACTGGTCCACTTAGCGTCTTATTATATCAAACAACACTGTCATTATGTTAAGAGAATGTGTTATCACGTCCACTAATCATGTGATCTTGTCTAAACAGCGTGTGATTATGTTAAATGGCCGTGTTGATTTGTCAATGTGTGGTGGTGACTTGTCCACTTTACGTCTTATTATGTTTAGGGAACTTAAAATATGTTACATATACTTTATATTCATACTGAAACTTGATTGGTTATATTGTTAATTACTTTTATAAGGGTTAGTGTGATTGGTGAATTCAGAAATGCTGGAGGAGAGATCAGACTTGGATTTCTAAGTGAGCACATCATAGTGGTTCTCCACTAGAATTAATTATAAAAGAGACGATATTGTTGTGTTTAAAAGTTTACGTATACGGATAACCGTTTTCTCATATTTGTTGAATTGTTAATCTGTGTTGTTTTCCACGTTGAAAAAGGAACATAAAAGATAAAACGGAATTGTGCGTTTTTCATTCTTGACATAAAAATAGGGCCTGTGGCGACAGCAAGCGACTGCATTATAAGCGAAAAAGAACAGCAGAACAGTATTATTATAATTATTATTATCAAACAGGTTTTTTCTTCAAACCTGGTGATAAGAATGGAGATGTATGTCGGGCGGGCGGTCGTCAAACATTTTGGTTTCCGCTCAATAACTTTAGTTAAGAGTTGCCAATTTTAAATGAAACTTAGTGTGTTGGCTTCCGTGGAGAGGAAGCTTGCGATTGCATTAGGTCACTGTTACTGAAAAATGGTTTCCGCTCAATAACTCGAGTTATGAGTGACGAATTACAATGGAAATCGGTGTGTAGGTAGCTTGCGTGGAGAGGAGTTTGGGATTGCAATTAGGGTAACTAGGGTCAAGGTCACTGTTACTAAAACTTGATCGTTTTTTTAATTCTAAATCGTTCTAAAAAATGATTTTTTTAGGTGTGGAGAGGGGCGGGGGGTGTCAAGATACGGGTTGCTAAAAATGGAACATTTTTGTATATATTTTTTATCTTTGAAAAGTATTTTTATGGGACGAGAGGGGCGGAGGTCAATGTCATTGGGTTTTTTTAATTCTCATTTTTTTTGTCATATCACTGGCTATTTGATTTTTTGGTCAGGGTCACAGCGTGATTTTTTTAATTCTAGTTTTTCTACAAGCATCACTGAAATCCTGGTTTTGGTGGCGTTAGTTGTTTTCTGTTTAGGATGGCGCCACTGATGCTGATTGGACAATGACTATCATGAAAACGACGCTTTTAGTGCACTGAACTGAATGATTATTGATGAATTTAACTGCAAGGATAAATCTCTTCATGATGATTGTAATGAAAGTGTTAATGGTCATTTTTGTATTAGTTCTATCGTACACGATGGAATGATTATTATTAGGACAATGGTGAATGGTAATTATATAATGATGAAGATTTTTTAATAATGAACGTAACCAAGATTTCATGTGGTGCAAGAATCGTTTGAGATCACCCCAAATTAGGCAGTTAAACGTTGTACGTTTACATTTACGAGTGCAAATGCGAGTGCGCTGGTCAGGTCTTATATTAACTACAGCCTGTGTGTGTCTCGGGCAAATCATGGGTTTATTTGCACTTGTAATTGATCTACGGGTGAAAATGTCAATTCTTATTGCAATTACTGAAAAAGTTTACTTAGTAAATTTAAAATAATATTCAATATTATAGTTTTGTCCAAAATGAGTTACAAAATTCTTTTATCCAATATTGCAATATAACTTGTCTTTTTATAACTTCTAGGTTCTCCTGAGACTAAATTCTGCTGTTGCGAATCCTGTTCCAAATTTGAAACAAACTTTTGATGATTACCTAAACGACCCTCTTGATCCTGTCGCAGAAATCAGAATCCAAACAGAAATCAAACAATGGCGTAAAATGGAAAAAGGGCTAGAAACGGAAATACAACTGTTAAAGAAAGATGTGACTGAAAATGTAAAAGAAACTTTGGGACTAAAAGATGATGTTACGAAAGTGAAACAAAATGTTGAAGTTTTACCCAAGGTGCAGGAAAATATTAAAACATTGACAGAAGATGTTACGAAAGTGAAACAACATGTTGAAGTTATACCCAAAGTGCAGGGAAATATTAAAACATTGACAGAAGATGTTACGGAAGTGAAACAACATGTTGAAATTATACCCAAAGTGCAGGAAAATATTAAAACATTGACAGAAGATGTTACGAAAGTGAAACAACATGTTGAAGTTATACCCAAAGTGCAGGGAAATATTAAAACATTGACAGAAGATGTTACGAAAGTGAAACAACATGTTGAAGTTATACCTCAAGTGCAGGAAAATATTAAAACATTGACAGAAGATGTTACAAAAGTGAAACAACATGTTGAAGTTATACCCAACGTGCAGGGAACTATTAAAACATTGACAGAAGATGTTAAAGGAGCGAAAGAAATAATAGAGAAAGAACAGAAAAATATTGAAATATTGAAACAAAATACTTTTGACTTTACTAAAACTGTTCAAGAAGTTACAGAAGGTGTCCGAGAAGTGCGTGAAATGAAAGGGGATTTGAAAGAAATGAAACAACATATTGACGTACTCAAAGAAGATGTTACAGAAGTAAAAGAAAACGGTTGTGACCTACTTTATCTTTCACTTAAGTCTGTTAGCATTTAAAAGAAATTACGTTATGTAAATTATTAGATCACTACTGATAGTATTTTAATATTTAAGGTACCTAATTACATAATTATGGTTGTCATTTTTACTCTTCGTGAATAGCATCCGCAGTACATTGTATAAACCCTCCTATTGAATAGTTAAATAATTGCTATTGTTTATAATATTCTGAAATTTTAGTGGCATAAATTTCAGTTTCATCTGATCAAAGAGTTCAGAAGAAGACTGGCATATTTCAAAGAATTTTTAGAAATGTCTTTTCAAGTCGAGAAAAAGGTAATTAGAAATACACTAGAAATTTGAAGTTAGATGAATGGATATAGTATAGTTTCTTATTTAATAAAATAGTAATTGGTGAGGGACGATTAGGCAAGGTGGAGTAATGCTTCTTGGGCATGTACTTCCAATCATTGTGCTCTATCACTGTATGATGTTTCAAGTAATGCCTTTCGGTACTTTTGGAGTTATGCTACGGACAATAGTATGCTCTGTAAAAGATAAATCAATGAAGGGAGACAATAAAAAGGAGAACGGAGTTATTGTTCTTTGACACTGCACTTTCCCTGAGTGTCCTCTCTCATTACTTGCAATTTGAAGGAATTTCCTTCAGTTCTTTTTGAGCTATGCTCAAGACAAGAAGATGTAATAAAGGGGGATAATTCAAAAATAAGGAAAGTTGCAGTTAAGGTTCTTAAGTAATGCACTTTCTCTCATTGTGCTCTATAACTGTATAAAGTTTTAAGTAATACCCTTAAGTTCTTTTGGAGTTATGCTCCGGACAAGAAATTTCAAGAAAATGTAGCAAAGGGGGATGATTAAAAAGTACTCAGGGTAGAGTTATGTTTATAGGCTCTGTATTTTCCCTTATTGTGCTCTATCGCTGTATTAAGTTTCAAGTAATCCCTTTAGTACTTTAAGAGTTATGATCCGGACAATAAAAAAATCAAGAAAATGAAAGTAAGGGGAATAAATAAAAAAATTAAGCAAGGTAGAGTTATGCTTCCTAGGTACTGCACTTTCTCCAGTGTGTAAATTTCAAGTAATTCCCTGAATAATTTCATAGTTATGCTCCGGACAAAATGCTCTCTATACAGACAGACAGACGGACGGACGCACAGACGGAGCCTATTTCCATATCCCCTTCACGAAGGCGGGGGGATAAAAAGACGAAACACCATTTGCATAGAGCATTAGGTAGTACAATGAATTATTAGATATCTGAAGAGGTTGGTGTATGTTTCCACGTTTCCCTATATGATTATAGCGGAAATATTGTCTTGTAAGGTATGTTTGTGTCCGCTTCGTATATTGGGAACATCTAGTAAGAGATTTACCCTTTTAAGTTGACATGCATTTCGTAGATATCTTGCATTTCAGATAGGACTCAATTTGACTAGCACGAGTGTTTGAATTCTTTATTTATTTACTGTAGCATTTTGTGCAATTGATATCGTGGTTCATTTATTTAGAAAGAGTTTACGACAAAGAAAATTACTGTTGAGTTTGTAAATAAGAACTTGAAAATAATAATCATGGGAGGTAACAATTAACGAACAACACCTTGAATTATTGATCTTCTTGAGTGAAAAATACAAAGATCAATTAGACATCGGTACTGTCCATTTCCCTCTGGTGCTAGAACATAGACGTTCTTATCTCTAGTACTATGAACGAAATTGAATTATCAAAGTTACATATTTTATGTAAATACTAAAACTAAACATATTTTGCATGATTATGTATGCGGGTTAATGATTGTCGGCAAAAAACAGTATAATTTAACAATTTTGACGTTCAGCTACCTCTGAACACTTTTTACCGAAACTCGGAATTTTGTCCGGTGACCCCACCCAAATCTTTACACATTAATACCATATAGCAGACGATTCAGATTATCAAATAAAATCGATAAATCAGCGATGAAACCTTTTTTGCAAAATATTGTCAAAAAGAAAATTTTACTTCACACAAATTTCCTTCAGATTTGTGATCAGCGACTGGTACTTCGAAAACACGTACGAATGCGTTTACGAACATGCTACGATTGACTTATAGTCACACAATTACACTAACTTTAAAGTGTTTTATCATTCGTAAGTAACGCTATGTAACACTGGATATACAGCTCCCAGTCAATATTAGTCGATATATACTTTTAGCCAACATAAATATTTTTATGAATAAAAATATCACACTAATAGAAGAAAGTTTTTCTTTTTTAGTCGATACATATTTTTTTTAATAAATTTATTTAATATAGAATATTGCAACGTTTCTCATGTCATATATTTTGATGTCAAAAGACATTAGATAACATTTCGTGTCCGCTTCATTTATCTGTTAAACAACTAGAAGGATGAGTAAATAACTTTAGATTCGTTCACATGTTCATAATGAAACTGGTCGGATACAAATGAATACTAGTATTTTTTATACACTTATATGTAGATGTTTCGCTATAACAGAAACAAAATTTCCTTATGAATGATTACGGGTCACAATGCGTGAGAAGGCTAAAACATGGTATTCTCTATAAATATAGACATTTATTTTCATTATTATTATTATCGAAAATCGTACAGAAACCCCGTGTACCATAGTCAATGCAAGTGGAGGCAATCTGGAGGCAAGGACTTCGCTAATATTTTGAGTCCACTCCATATCTCCTAACCTCGTTGAAGGATTTTCATGAATACTTCAAATTTGTACAACCTTTCTAGTTTAAAGATACAATATCAAATAAAACTAAGTGTTAACATTTTCAAATGTCAACACATATCTTGAAATATGTCATAAAAACATAATGATCGGCAAGCAATGTTTTCTCAAATGTCTAGCAACCTTAATAAAACATTTACAAAAATATACAGTAATTTAAAAAGAGCTTGGTGGTCTTTTTACTATATTGCTGAAAACAGTAAAAAGTTTAATGTTTATATCTCTGCAGTCTTGCGAGAGTGGCACTTCATGATTAAGCCAATTATTATATACAGTATGAAAATACTTGCTGAAAATGATACCCATTAGATGCTTAGTATTGGACTTTTAATTATGAAAGCATTGTACTGGATCTTTCCAAGTGGACTAAAATGCAATGCAACATTTTTATAAAGTAGAACCTTTTCTCTTGAGGCTGCTGTTTTT
The DNA here is from genome assembly GCA_022818135.1 of Saxidomus purpurata. Classification (NCBI taxonomy): domain Eukaryota; kingdom Metazoa; phylum Mollusca; class Bivalvia; order Venerida; family Veneridae; genus Saxidomus; species Saxidomus purpurata. The sequence goes on from JAFMSR010002367.1 coordinate 8,493, forward strand.
AGTAGTCGATGTAATTACTTTTGGTTGAAGAGTACAGCTCCATGGTCCAGTGGTAAGAGTCGCTGGCATAAATTCAAAATCACAGACTGAAAGACATAAGACTAGTACGAGTCCACTTAATCTGAAAAAGATATAAAAATCTACAGTCTATAGGAAAAGTCTTTCCCAGGAAAATCTATCTGCTTCCAAAAATGGGAGTATATTGTTCTATGCTTCTATGCTAATGAGAGATGACTACCATGTCGCTTATTTGTATTTTATTCTCGCCTCTTTCTCTGTTTCAACAACATACATTGACCTCTTTTTACCCCTCACTCTTCTACGACTTCTCTTTCTGTCTGTCTGTCGTCGGTCCACACTTAGCATTGTGTATGCAATAGAGGCTGCATTTTTCACTGGATGTTCCTGAAACTTGGTCATAGTGACTGCCTTGATAAAATCTAGGTCAAGTTTGAAATTGATCATCTGGGGTGAAAAACTAGGTCACGGGGTCAAATCATAGAAAAACCTTGTGTTTGCAAAATATGTTGTATTTTTCATTGGATCTTCATGAAACTTTGTCAAAATGATATCATTGATAAATTCTAGATCGAGTTTGAATATCGATTATCTGGGGTCAAAAACTATGACACGGGGTCGACTCATAGAAAACCCTTGTTCATGCAATAGAGGTTGCATTTTACATTGAATCTTCATGAAACTTGGTTAGAATGGATATCTTAATAAATCTTAGATTGAGTTCATTTATGGGTTCCTTTGTGTCAAAAGCTTGGACATGGGGTCAAGTCATAAAAAACCTTTTGTTTGTAATAAAGGTTGCATTGTTCATTGGGTCTTCATGAATCTTGGTCAGGGCAATTGTTCTGATGAAATCTCGGTCGAGTTTAAACATTGGTCTTCTAGGGTGAAAAACAAGGTCAAAATGTTAAATCATAGAAATATTTTGTGTATGCAATAAAGGTTGATTTTTCATTAGATATTCATGGAATTTGGTCAGAAAAACATCCTTAATAGAATCTAGATCGAGCTGGAATATGGGTCATTTGGGTTCAAAAACTAGTTGACCCGGTCAAATCATAGAAAAACCTTGTGTATGCAATATAGGTTGCTTTTTTTATTGAATCTTCGTGAAACTTGGTCAGAATGACAGCCTTGATAAAATCTAAATAGAATCTGAATATGGATCATCTGAGGTCAAAAACTATGACACGGGGTCAAATCATAGAAAAAACCTTGTGTATGCAATAGTGTATTATAGAGGTTGCATTTTTCATTGAATCTTCATGAAGCTTGGTCAGAATGACTAACTTGATAATATCTAGATTGAGATCATATATGGGTTCTCTTGGGTCAAAATCAATGTCATGGGGTAAAATCATAGAAAGACCTTGTGTATGCAATATAGGTAGCTTATTTCATTGAATCTTCATGAGATTTGGCAGAATGACATCCTTGATAAAATCTAGATTGAGTTCGAATATGGATCATGTGGGGTCAAAAACTAAGACACTGGGCAAAATCATAGAAATCCTTATGTAGCAATAGAGGTTGCAATGTTCATTGAATATTCATGTAAGTTGGTAAGAATGATTATTTTGATAAAATCTAGATCAAATTTAAATATTGGGCACATGGTCAAATCATTCGAAAACCTAGTGTACGCAATAAAGGTTGTATTAATGAGCCGTGACATGACAAAACCAACAAAGTGGTCAAATTTCACTTTTTCACTTTTTAAGTGTTTTAAAAGTTCAATCCTTTACCAGTCTTTTGAGACCAGTCTTATGATTTTACGTCGATTAGAAGTTGCTCTACCTTTTTCTCGATTACGTCATTTGACCACTATGTTGCGCTGTCACGGCGCAATTTTTTCATTCGATCTTCTTGAAACTTTGTAAGTGTGTTTATCTAGATGAAATTTAGATCGTGTTTGAAAATGGGTCATCTGATGTTAAAAACTAGGTCACCCACTTAAAAACCTTGTGTATGCAATATAGGTGATATTTACCTACCAAATGGCATGAAAATTGGTCACAATGTTTGTGTGGATCACCTGGGAATTAAACTAGGTCTCCATGACAACTCCGAGGAAAACCTTATGGTTCTCTAGAAGTCACATTTTACAGCAAATCGTCATGTAAATTGGTCAGAAGGGTTGTATTGTCATGGTCAAACAGAATGTTTATGTTTATGGTATATAGGTTATATATATATATTGATTATGATACATAAATATATATATATATTTATGGTTGAAGTCACATATGCTCATAAGTAGGTCTCATGTGAGCAATATAGGGCCATCTTGGCCCTCTTGTCTTGGTATTTTCTGAAATACGAAAATTCTTTGGGCCGAAAAATAACACCTGATGTTTTTTCTGTACGTTTTTGACGGAAATATAACATCATGTTGATAAGATATAATAGTTTGCAAACCGACTGATAGAAAACTGTTAAAGTATTGTGGCAAACATTGAAAAATGAGAGTCACTCAACAAATGACAAAATTTCATAACAATGTGATTTCTGTACGCTGTCGCCAGAGGGCGTTGGAAAATGACGTAACCATGAAACGCACATGGGCACAATATGTACCAAATTTAAAACAAATGTTACAACTTTTAATTTTTTAGACAAAGGGTACTGATCACCTTCAACAACAGTAAATCGAGACTGAGTCATCAAGAAACATCAACACATAATCCTGATCAGTTACCAACTTTATTAGTGAATATCGCAAACTTGTGAAATTTAGCGAGCATATGTCCGGTGACTCTAATAAAGACGTTCTCCTCGGTATTTAGCGCTTTCTTGCACCTATGAGCAAAATTTTCTGCATCTCTACCTTCTATTTGGCATATAAAATTTATATCTTTGGCAAAAAAGAGGGTGGCATCTCCTAAAAATCTCCTAACAGACATAAAATTCAAATTTACAGCATCATGGGAGAAATGCTCAATTATGTCATTGTCGCCAATACAGGGCAAAAGACTAGACCTTATAAAATCAAAAGAAGAAAGAAAAAGATTACTTATGTATACACGTTTTTATCTCGCAGTGTAAATATTCATGATTTGATGTTAGCATTGATTCACATAAGTCATATTTGCAATTTATAAATAAACTGAATTTATTTTATAAATTTCAGAACTCCAAGAGGACTTGGTATTGTTTTACAGGCGACAGCACAGAACAATATCCATGTCACCCTTATTAGAAGAAGAAACGCCCCTTCTAGAATTCTATGTAATGCCAGATATATTATCAGTAGAAGTAAAGAGGACACCCAATGGTGTAGAGGAAGAAAAGGTTTTGGTTACACCATTTGGTAACATGTTTTTTAAAGGCAACAACTTGTGCAATGAAATATATTTGACAGCAGATGCTGGACTCGGAAAGACAGCTCTTAGCAAACGAGTGACTCTAGCATGGTGTCATGCAAAGAAACCCCAAAAGAGCGGAAAACAGTATTTCTCACCGGAAGAAATCAAAGCCGTAAATGGATTTCATTTCGTTTTTTTGTTGCTATTACTGGACAGTTCCAGTCAATGTGACATTGATGATTTCATCATGACTCAAATCATTTCAGAACTTGTGCGTCCATATACTCGTGAATTTCTAGAAAATATTCTGTTTAAGGAAAGATGTCTTGTAATACTAGACGGTCTAGACGAATGGAGCCACCCATTACATTCCTGCAAGCAAGGATCGAGTTCTATTCCACACCGAAAAGCCAGGGAACGAACTGCAGTCCTGACAACCACTAGACCATGGAAGTTAAGCGTGAGTGGTCTGAAATCCAGTCATATCGATAAAAAACTTGAACTAGTGGGACTTAACCCGAAATCAGCAAACGTACTTAAACGATCGGTGATTTCACATTTGTTTCATGAGAAAGATACATGCGACTTAGATAAACACGTGATGACGTTTACAACGGCTTTGGAAGAAAAACAAATTACGGATTTAGAAGTCATTCCGCTTCTTCTAATGTACCTGTTATTTTTGTGGTGTAACAAAATAGACCTAGGGCAATCTCAGTGTGATCTATATAGTCAAATTACAGAACTTTTGCTGTCAAGAACAGTGCAGAACTATATCGAGTTATCACCGAAAGTTGATCTTCCCCATGGTGATATTCCGCAATGTTTCAGTGGAAAAATACACTGCACGCAATTCTACACACTTCTTATAGCCTTAGGGCAATTAGCATATCACACGTTATTCAGAGAAACTACAGAGGAAACCACTCTTGTATTTGACAGTTCGGTTGCCGAGCAATATCTCAACAAAGACTATTTGAATTTCTGTCTGAAAACAGGACTAATAACCCAAAGTAAAGTTCCAATTCCAGGAACACTGTTAGAACAGAAATTCAAAGTGTCATTTTCACATAAAACAGTGCAAGAATTTTTCGCGGCATTATACATGTATTCTAACTCTGACCAAACCTCAGTACCTGAAATAGTGCTTTCAAAGTGTAAATGTATCAAAGACATTCTAGAACTGTCGAAAATTTTAAAATTTAGTTGTGGTATGAATGTAAACGTATCATCTTTGATTTTCCGTGAGATGATGAAAATTATAAACGAAGATGGAATAACACGCGAATACAGAAGCAGTATTGAATGCGACGTTAATACTAGCTATCCACTAAAAGATTTCCAGGACATGTGTATTTCATGTTTCAAAGAAGTCCCGCATGAAAGTGAAGTTAGTTTTTGTTTACAGGACGTGTTTATTGAAACAAGCTGTAAGCAAGAACAGTACTGCAAAAATCTCAAACAGCTGACGACAAAAAATAACAAAAATATAAGATCACTTTACATTAAAGGTCATAAAATCCTTTTCTCTTTACGGATGGTTATTGACTATTTTGAACTAAATGACTTGGAAAACATCGAGAAAATACACCACGATGGTTTCTGGGATGACCGCGACATTGTATATCTATTGAACAGGTCAATTAAAAGTTTTTATTTAACATCTATTTACGAATATTGGTCTTTTATAATGAACGAGAAAGTGATAAGTTTACAGAAATTAAAAGCCATATGTATCATCTCGTTTAAAATGAGGCACAGAGAGTTGACATTGCTGTATAATTATATATCAAAGTTACGTTGCATGCGCCAGATTCAGCTGCTTCGTATAGAATGTACCAGCCACGGTAGTCGCCCTTGTACTGGCTACAGTCTGAATTTGTCTAATCATTCACAACTTAATCATTTAGTATTAAAGAGTACACCTGTGTCAGAATTGAACATTAATATGGTGTCGTTAGAGACATGTTTCTTAGAGGATGTATCTAACCCAGACCTTGTGTTGCGCTTTATAAATCATGTTCCAGCGAACAGTAAACTAAAACAATTTGAGTGCACGAGGCTAAAGTCTCCTGTCGCCATTGAAATGATGATGGAAACATTACGTTTGTCAGTGCACGTGAAACACGTGGGATTGTGGTGGATCAATCTTAGTAACGGAGAATTGTTGACATCTAACATGGTAAGTATTAAGTTTGTTAGACTAGGAGAGTTGACAATGAATGCTTCAACATTACAGGGAATCGTTGACGTAGTACAACAACAACCACAAACAGTTGAAGTAGCCATACTGCGCTGTGAAATAAACCCAAAAAGTGAGTTTGTATCAATAAAAAAAAAAATAAAAACATCACGGAGACATTTCAAGATTGAGGAGGACAGTAAGGGCGTTTTTATTTTTAAAACAATTAAGCAGGGAAATTTAACACTCTATGTATAACATTTACAGTAAAGATCTGTCATTGCTCAACTATAAATTTTTACGACTGTACATACATATGTGTAACACATTTAAATTAAATACACGGCATGATAAAAACATATCTCTACGGAATGAGAATTAAGTGCAGTTTATCGTTTCTTGACAGAAAATGTATTCAATATGGACATATCTTTCACATATCCAAATTAAACATAGCGGAGAGATGAAATGAGCAAATACATGTAGCTATTTTCACGAATATATAATTCCATATACGAAAATATATTTTTTGGTTAAATTATGTGTTAAACTGGTAAAAAAGGTCAGCCCATCATGTAATTGAATTTGTAGATTATTGGTCAAAATTACCGTTTCTTTTCAGCACGACCGCCTTTTAATACTTCCGTTCTTTGATTTTGTTATATTTTTGAAACTACAGCTTCAATGTAAATGAAAGTTGGCAAGCTTCGTTTTCTCGTTATATTTTTGCAACTACAGCTCCAGCCTTAATGAAACTTAATGTAATGATAGTAATGCATAAAACATGTACAACTATAGATGGGGATGGGACCCATGACCCAAGGTCAAGGTCATCATAAGAGCTATATCTAGGCTATTGTAAGGTTAAATGTTTGTGGCAAGCTTCGTTTTCTTGTTATAATTTTGCAACTACAGATTCAATGTCAATGGATAGTTCACTATACATACAGTCTATGAATGGGTTTGGGCCCCACTGTCTTCAAAGTCAACGTCACCATGACTGATATACTTGGGATGTTATAAGGTTAAAGTTTAACCACAAACTTCGTTTTCTTGTAATATCTTTTCAACTACAGATCCAATATTAAGGAAATTGACATAAGGATAGTTCACCATATATAAGGTCTTTGTATGGGTTTGGGGCCCAGTACCGCCAAGGTCGAGGTCACCATGACTGCTATACTTGGTGAATGTAAGGTTGATGTTTTACTGCAAGCTTCCTGTTATATCTGTATAACTACATATCCAATGTTTTACACAGATCTTCGGGGTCAGTGAACTAGGTCATACCGTCAAGCCCCATAACTCTTGTTTAAATATTGACAAAGTTATTACCCTTTTTGTTCTAAGAAATATCTAGTTAAAGTCTTGTATGTAAAGCATGAACATGCACATACCTTACTAACTACATATGGCATTGATTTGAAACGTTGATGTAGTGTGGAGGGGTATCAAGATTAGGAAATACATAGATTTATTTACCCTTTACTGACAAAAGTTTTGTTTTATTGGCAAACACTGAGAATAGTCGAGCGCACTGTCATTCAGACATCTCCTGTTGGACAAATTACATGAATAAACATCGTTATCTATGTATGTACAAGCATTAATATGGTCTTGTAGGAATGTGTGTTTGGTGTAAATTTGGTAAATTATTTCACTTAAAAGAGTAGCATTTGTCGACTGAATATATTTAACTATAATGACCACTAAATAACAGTTTCTCAGGTGTAGAAAAATTGGTAAGAGTACATACTAATTCAATTGTAAGGGTATCGTTACGAGACTGTTATGTTGATATGTTGTACATGTACGTAATGTCACATAGCGTTTTGTGTTGAGAATTTGGCATACATTGTTATGATAGGATTTATCAGACATATGCAATTGACCAACCATTTAATTAATACTGAAGTATGTCTTTACATAATCAGGTAAATTATAAAGAAAAAACATGAAACCTTAAGTATAAATATTTTTTACAAACTGTCTTGTATATTTGAAATAGTTCTTTGAATGTTTTATATACATTTTCATCTTTTTCATGAAAGAATTGTATTTTCACTAGTTTTAGTAACAAGAATGCTGTCAATATTCTGTCTTGGGTACTCTGAAAGTTTTCAGTTCAACTCAAGTGAGGTACTGTGATCGCATAATGTTCGTCGTATGCCTTTACCATATGTTGTGAATACATTCAGGAAGCCATGTTCCTCAAATAATAATTATGACAGTTAGTAAAAATGTTTGTTTTGATGAACAGTAGGTCGAAACTATATTTCGTTCATGTCTGGTAAAACATGGGTCATGGACTCAGTATGTCAAATCATTGAAAGAAACTTAAGCGTACACTCAACAGGTAACAGATTGTCTCCAGTCCTCAAAAAGATTGACGGGTGACCTTTTGTCAAACTCAAAACTACGTTACCTTAGGCCAAAAACAAGGTTTAATAGTTACATCTTTGAAAACCGATTTATAGACTAAAGAGGCCACAGTTTATAAGCAATCATCCTGATAGTTGTTAGGAAGGATATATTAAATTAATCGACTCCGAGTTGAGTTGGTAAATTAATGTTTGGTCAAATTTAGGTCACAATGTCACAATATGTGAAAACCAGTTTTCATGAACATTTTTCAAGGTTTTTTTCCCTCAAGGTTTGAACTTGGTCACGTGTGTGGTAAAACAAGGTCACCAGATCAAAATGGATAAAGCAACTGACCAAATTTAATATGTAGTCATCACTGAAATTGTTCAGACTTTTCTTTGATGAACTGCAGCTCAGTTTTGAAACTTTGATAAGTGATGTTGTTAGCACTGTTGACACTTTAAATGCTGCATATTCATGAGGGAATGTATTCAAACAGTATTTAAACCGATGCAGATTTTTTCATAATTAAATATCAGATTAATCATGTTGCTATGGTGTATGTTGCAGATCTTCTCTTGTTTCAAGTGATTGTAATATGGCCAAAATTACGACCCTTTTGTTTGTATCTTACTGTATTTATTGTGTAATCCCTTGAGAAAAATGGAAACTTTCATTTTAAAATAGTGTTATACACTTTCATTTACATATGACTGTTCCATTCATGTTTAAATAGAAAATACCAAAGGAAATATTGTGGAAACATTTCATGACATTATGGTTACTACGATCGTTAATGTTATTTACAGCAGTTACATGTTACATGTGCAAAGGAAATGCAGTTATACCGTATAAGTGGTTTATTATGTGGACTCCAAATTCTGCAGTCTTTGTAAAAGTGGAATATGTTTAATTTATGCATGATTTTTGTCTGCAGCATTAATATTGATTATAAATTGATTTAAGTTCTAAAAAAATAGAGAATCCAGATATGTGTCGAAAGTAAGAAACAAAGTTTATTTTTCAACTTCTATTTTTATCAGAATTTTCTGCATCAAATTTTTTCCTGGAAAAAATATTTTAAGTAGAATTACATGTCAAACGGTATCGAATTTAATTCTTTGGTGCTCTGTTTGACCACAATCAACGCAAAAATATTGTCATTATAAGGTAGGAACCCTGCATTTTCAAGAGCAAGGTATCCAAACAGTTTCTGCGACTATATTTTCTTTTTTGAGTAATTTGTTAGATGACCTATCAGATTTGTAAAACAGCAACATTTTCCTTTAAGTGTTTTAGTAAAAATATTAACAAAAATAGTATAGTTATCCTAGCTATGTAAAAATAAAGAAATCGCCAATAATGTTTACATTTACATGTATGTTTTGTCTTCCAATATACTAAATGAGATTATACATTACGGGTACATGGTAGTGCAATATTATAATAATTGTAAATACTTAACATTGGCAAGAGTTATGTGTGGGTGTGTCATTTCTTCGGTGAAACCGTTAATAACACCAAGTACTGATGTTTGGATCACATAATTTATACATGTAGCTTTTGACTTAAACGTTTTTGTCCCAATTAGCGATTTATGCATTAGTATTTTATACTACGAATGTATGATATTTTTGTTCTGTTTGTGTACTTGTTATTCACTGGATATTAGATAATTGGAAGCCTGCAACATGAAATGTGGTCAGATAAACTGTAGGTCTAGTTGAAAACGGACGGTACACATTTGCAACCGTGTCTGAATGAGAGTATGTATTGCTTTAGCCGAAGGCTCTTTATAAGTTGTCATTGCAGCGCCCATCGTCCGTTTTCAACAATTCACTTAAAGCTATTCATCCCTGAAAGTACAGATAAGATTTTTCTTTACCAAACTTACCCTATAGTATTTTTACCTCTTTCAGAACTCATGAATTGCTTCCGGTCATTGCACTAGTCGCCGGTATTACTTAAAATAAAAATGAAAACTGTTGTAATGGCTTCTTTAGTGTTATAACCCCAGCTTATAAAAGTCGCAATCATCATGTTCCAATGTGTAGGTAAAAAAATCAAACACTAAGCTGTCTTTCAGATCTGTTTGAATATTGTCAGCTACAGCGCTGTCTAAAGAACCTTGCACATTGTAAAATGAAATTAATGTAGCTGGATTGTCCGAGATGCATTTGACATATAATTTGATTCATTTGAACAAAACTATGAGATAGTGTGTTGATATTTAAGTATTTAATCAGAATAACAAAACACATCTGTATTTGTAAATAGTAGCATTGTGCATGTATCATATTTGATGATATTAGATTACACTTTGTTTTTTTTTAATTTTCTACAGGGGAATAGGCTATAAGCCAATTTTCTGTGTTTATTTTATATTTATTTTATGCATATATCACCATTAAAAGATACATAAACACATTTTGCATGCCTTTATTCATATGCATATGTAACTTGTACAATAAAATAATATTAAATCTTAAACCATTAAAAAATTTCAATAATGCATTTTCTGTGAAAATTAAGAACTTTCATAGTATGTACCGTATCTTTGTATTTGTTTAAAGAAAAATTGATTAAAAATGCCAAATGTGTTGCTTTTAATGTTTGTCGTTTTTGTTAATGTACTCCAACAAAACAAAATGATAAAAATGTATTCATAAGATACTTCAAGCCCTATGAGTGGACATATATTTTGCGTTATGTACCCCTAACTCCATGTACATATAGCATGTGTGCATTTTTGTCTGGGCTATTTCTCATGAGCCCCTGACTTCAGTTTTATGAAACATCATAGACAGCTGTACTATCAAAAGGAAATGCGCATATTGTCAGCATGTTCCACCCAAGCTCACCCAAGCACACAGTGCTACGAAAAGGTAGATGACAGATGCTAAACGAAGTGGGCCTCCAATGGCTGTAAGCAATATCCTGGCCGAAATCATGATATACTAAGACGTACCAAAGACAACTGATCAACTGCTAAGTCGCTTTCATTTCGCCAGGACTTGAGTGTCATTTGAATATTTACAAAATCTTGCTAACTATATGCCAGATTGCTTGAAACATGACATTAAGTACCAATGCACCCCTTCTGTGCCAGACGACTCTGAGACTCGTGAATTACTTGTGAGGTAGCTTTATAAACACTAACGTCTCTTTCCTAAATTCAACGTTTCGATAAATCTGCATTTAAAACATTTTGGTTTCGATTGAAATGTTTTGCGGGAACCGCCAAAACAGTTACCCTCGGTCACGGATATTTCGATCTGACCGCGATTCATGGCAGAAACTATTAATCTATGTAACAATTGAGCGAGCACATCCGTTCATAAACAAAAGGAACCATTCGAAGGCAGACGAATCAATATCCGGAGATTTGTTAAAATGTAAGAAAAATGTAGTAGTTTCAATTCAAACTGTGTAAGGACGTTGGTAGTGTTGTTGTTTCTGAACTCCTGTCTTATAATAAAAATAAATTTATTTGGCAAAATTTATTTCCCGTTTTACTGTCTGTTGTTAACATCTACCTATTTTAACGGAAAGGAAACTGCTCAGCAGCAACCTTACTCGCAGCTCAAATTTAGCACACTACGCTCGTAAAATTTCGGTTTTCGACTGTTTACTACTAAATGATGATAGCATGTATCCTCTATTGTATCGTTAGTTTATTATCTAATCTTTAGGATACAAATGATTAAATAAAAGTTAAACCGTTTTATATCTGAACTTTTCAAATGTTTTCTGAGAAAAGATGGATTCAAACAAGGAGGAAGCATGAGTTATACAATCGCTATTTTTCAAAATCAAACTTAATAATCAAACTTATCCATGACATTGACATTCCCTCGATGGACTCATGACAGAAAAAGGTGTGGCAATATTATTTAGAGTAATGATGAAACGAAGGAACTAAGGTTTAAAAACAGCTGTAAATGGAATGCTTTTAGAAATCGAAAGTCCAATCAAGTCTTTTAACTTTAGAGACTTTTTTCGCACTAACCGACTGACTTAAAGATTTTCGAACGGCCAAGCTTCTTCCTAAAGTGGAAACATAAATTCATTTGGCCAAAAGACACATTACCACGTACTCAGACTTCTGTTATATAATCCGTTTTATCATCCGTTTGATCAAACATACGGAGCTTTAAATATTCGAAATATGCTTTGGTTCGAATACAGCTCCGCTATACCAAGGGAGCTGTATTCGTCAATGTGCACCGAAAACAGCTCCCCGGGGAGCTGCATTCGAATAGAGCTGTATCCGGTGTTACAACTGTTTCATAAATGAACACCAGGTCAAATATAGTACATGTATGTATTTGTTTGATCTAAGACATTAGCTGTGGACATTTTGGAATTTTCTTTCGTATCACTTTACATCAAAGTAATAGAACAGAAATTAGGTCACTAGGCCAAAGTCAAAGTTGAATCATGCACGCAAAATTATCCATATAGTTCAAATAGCATTGTTTTAGCTTAAAAAAAACAAGGTTTTGCTAAGAATTGACCTGGTGACCTAGTTTTTGTCCTATTATTTTATCCAGATAATCATTTTAATCAATTTCATGAAAATCTAATGAAACATGCAGCCTCTATTACATATATTAAGGTTTTTCTAGCCTTTGACCCGGGGACCTTGTTTTGGATCCGATATGACCTTACATAATCAAACTCGACATAGATTTCATCAAGATAATGATTCTGGCACAATTTTCACGAAAATCCTCTATTTCAGACACACGCTTGGTCTAGTATTTAACATAGTGACCTAGCTTTAGCCGGAATGATTTATCGGTACAAGAGTGTGAAGAATGTAACAGTCCCACTTTAGCGCTAGCCTACATTGTCGATGTTTGCTGATTAAATGGTTTTTGAATTATCATAATACGGAAACTTCCGATCGGCCACGATCAATATTGATGTAGACAGTATTGGATTATCTGTTTTCTTGAGGCTGGTAGTGTATCAGCTCGCGGTTAAGCGATGGTACAATGAGTTACATTCAAACTCAGATCATGCAATTTGGGATATCCCAGTATATTCTTGATTCCGAATCCAAATAATTAAAAGAATTATATTCTACTATAATACAACTGGCAACGCTTAGTGACCGCCGCTACAATTAACTCTGAATCCACTGCGTTTCAATCAACTACGTATACTTTTCAGCAATTTATGCTTTTGCCTCATTTACTTTACTTTGGATGTTAAATTACTATTACCACTAATACCACAAAGAGATAATAACAATGCAACCACAAGTCTTGCTTTCCGATTGGTTAATCGAGCCGTCGATATATTTAATGTATACGTCTCGAGCCATGTACATGTTTTATTATGTTGGGCATCCAAAATGACCGCTACTACAGTAAATAAGGAAGGCGTCCCTATAGCATCTTGCCTTATTTAAATAATTGGTGATTACTCAAATACAAATAACAACTCGATCACCGTATTCAGCGTCTATATCTGTGTGGCTTTTATCGTCAAAGTTGAAAACAGCAGTATGACGTCACTCGTGCTTATAACTACCTCCCTTTACAGTATAGAAGAACCTCGCAGAACTTATTACACGTTAAATTTTGACTAGTACTCCTTAATATTTAATAAATCAATTAGGTTTAAATTTAGTAATTGCTGTATTAAATAATTATTGTACGGGATTTTGTCGTGTACGACTCGTGCAAAATACAGTGCAATCAGGGTACATATCAAGATGTACACAGCACCGACCATGTCTTAACGGGGGACTGAACAGTTCTTTGTACGAAGAATACTTGTAACGCCGCTTTTTAAATCGAAAGTACATCCTATAAATATAATGCAGAACTTTCTTCAATGAAGAAAAATTTACAACAAAATATTTTCATAAAAAACGACAAATTATGAAAGGAAGGTTATAAGCCAACTTCATTTTTTAAATAGAGCACAGTTTTATCGTTATTATGAGCATAAGTTCACAATACGTTTAGAGCGTGTCTAGAACTTTCGAAATAATTCTTGTTCTGTTTTTCTTGTAATTACTTTGCAATATAAGGATGTAAGTTTTAGTAGCTCACACCGCTGTTGTGTCTAAATTAGCAACTACATACAAACAAAATCGGTGTGTTTTTGAATACTTCTTAAAGATTTTGAAATGGAGCAAGAACTAAACAATATGATCATGTTCAATGTGTTTATTGCATCACAACATTCCTGACGTCATTAACATTTGGCAGCTGGGGCACCAGGAAGATTATTGTTGTGGGAGAAATCTACCAAACCTGCAAAACAACCAGTCATACACTTCACTGTTAAAGCAAATAACATTAAGCTATCTGTTATTAATTAACTATTTGTTGTAATATAATGTAAGAACCTTTCAACGTCTTGCGGACGTATACTTTCTCATTCGTTAAAAATATAATAGGGTTATTAGTATAGTAGCGTGATCCAGCATGCCGGATTTGCTCGAGTCGAGCGCCGGATCATACGAGTGCGTAGCACGAGTTTGATCCGACCTCGACGAGAGCCAATCCAGCTTATGGATCACATTACTATACTAATAACCCTTTTATTATAGACCATTTAATAATAATAATAATAATAATAAAATCTTTATTTCATGAAGGTTACATATCAGACATACAAGGATTTACATGTAAATCAAAATACATCTTATTTTCATATGGCCTTCAACAATGTAAAAGAAGAATTAAAATGCAACAACAATAACATACCGTTGATAAATATGAAACAAAATATGATTTGACACTTGTCTGCGCGATAAACTAAATTAAAATGACATACTAAGCATAAAATTGAAGAAAACCCTTTTTAGCGCGAAATATACGTAGTGTGCGACGTCAATTTATTGACGTCATCGTATAAACAAATAGTAACGACCCAGTACAAAGCGACGTTATTAACGTCATGTGCATTTGTGAGCCAATCGAATGCACTCTTACAAATTATGCCGCGCTTTTTGTATTGCACGTACATACAATACGGAATTTTTTTCTGTCAGGCCGTATTTGATGGTTGAATATAGGCTGTATTTTTGACAGAATATTTATAGGTATATAATAAAAAATGTTACAACACACATACCAGCAAGAGCTGACTGGAACCCAGCATTATAATCACAGGCAACTTCGTTTTTCACGTAATCGTCTCTTTTGTCATCATAGTTGTCCCACTGGTCAGGTCCTCCTACTAGGCCTCCTTTAAGAATGTTTGGGTTTGGAGCATCACCTTGCGCACAGCCGCCGTTAACTGGACATGAACTGAAATAGGAACCTCTTATGAAAGCAAAATATTCGTTAATTTCAACAGCATAAATGAAACGCAGACTTCTAACATACAAAACTATAAATCAAAGCAATATCAAACAAGAAACGCGGCAAAGCCACGAAACAGGTTTTCAGGAAATCACTTGCGGGATTTTTTTCAATTCTAAAGAAAAAACTCATCGCAAGTGCCTCCTGCCATTTCCTGGTGTTCAAACAACATTTAAACAGGTGTTTAGGCAAGTAAACTTTATAGATATAATATGCATTTAATTTTTTTAGCTACCTAAATACCTAGTTTCGTGACAATACCTTATTCCCACCTCGTGTCACTGCCTGGAAACCGTGTTTTCTATTTTTAGTAACAGTTACATCTTAAAATAAGCTATTTTCATACCAGCCCATGGACTTCAAATGCATTCCCGAGCTATATCGCCATATAATCTACCTACATACCATGTTTCATGGCAATATTCCATTCTCAACACAAGTTATTGACCGGAAATCGTTTTTGTCCTTTTTTAGTAACAGCTTAGCTACCGTGTCCCGTTATTCAAAGCTATATCGCCATATAATCCATCTATATACCAAGTTCCATGTCAATATTTCATTCCGAACAGGAGTTATTGGCCGGAAACCTTTTTTTCCGATTTTTAGTACGAACGACCTTAATCTTAACTCAATGGACATTAAATGCAATTCCAAGCTACATCTCCACACAACCTACCTACATACCAAGTTGCATGGCAATTAAATTTCATCAACTCGAAAATCTCGTTTTATGTGATTAATACGGAAAAAATTTCATAAAGCACATTTGTCCCAAACTCTTCACAGAGTCATTTTAAAGCCCTATTTGGAATCCGCTGTGCTGTAATCACTAATGCTGTCGTTGGATTACCCTCTTAAAAGTGTGACTTCCTCAAAAACTTTGATAGAACTGGACACACTATCACTGACTAAACAGCTACCAAATGATATCAAAGCAATACCTTCCTCTATGATGAGGTCGCTTCGGGTAATTGTTCCCAAATCCAATTTCATAGCTGAGGTGTAGTTTGTTATCACCGAGAAGGTAGTTGATCTGGGACATAGCCCATTTTTTGTAAGCATCAGGTTGAATGCCATACTTGGCCGCCATTGTTGCAACAAACGCGACGTTTCCTGAAGAAAAGCGGAAACTGTATGCAGACCATCAACATACATGTACATGTGAAGCATTTTCCAGTCAAAAGAGGATTTGTTTTAAACTGACTTGCTTAGTACGTGACAAGTATATAATTGAAGCATCCTTGTTTTACAATATGAAAGTAATTGATGAATAAAGATATGAAATTACCAGCGTGT
>JAFMSR010002368.1:0-24977 GCA_022818135.1 Saxidomus purpurata
GTATTCAATGAGCAGTAACTGACCAATATTCGAAAACAATTAAACTGTACTGCCGATTGCAAACTTTTAGTCCCTCTTTGAAGATATTTATATTCTGCAACATCAAAGTGAAAACCGTGCATCATTTACAATAGATTTTGTCATTCATGTAGTATTACATTGTCGTCGTGAGGGATCTTAGCCAACCACAGGCCGTGACATAATCAATACACTCCCTTAGCCAACTCGTAACTTAAAAAGGTATAGTCGAATACTTAATTTTTGCAGGTTTGGATTTATTAAGGTCCGTAATATACGGACCCTTGATTTATGTATGTCATAGAAAAACATCTGCCTTTATTTTACCACAATTTCTGCTGTAAACGCCAAAATTCGGATTTCTTTTTTTGTATGTTGTAATGACATTTATGTAAACTGTCAGACATTATGAACATTTTTTAACTCTACATCAAAAATATTATATAAAATTACACCATAAATTGCATTGATTACGTTTTGGACACGTTGGTCAAAATGAAAAAAATGATTTTAATTGGTAATATATATGCTACCATTTGATAGCCATCAATTGGGAATTCACTATGTTATGATTTGTTTTAAAGTTTACATCAACTCATAGAGTACCGGACTATACCATTAAACATTTCATTGGACAGCGAAAATGGCCTGCGGCATTAAAGTCTATTATGTTTATCATGGAACATATCGCAGCACCGTTCATGTTATCTGGAAAGAGGAGCGTTCAAATATGAATGCAATCGGACATTTAAATAAACGTAAATACCGACGGGATTCACATAAAATTGAAAGTTTACTTGTCGCTATTATGTATTTCCTTTCTATTGATAACAAACGAGTAATAGTCCATTTATTCTAAGCACATGAGATTGAAATTTTATCCGTTTATTAGTCTATGCTTGAAATCCTTGTAGCAGGCACACACGTTTATGATATAAACACACGGAATGAAAGGCCACTTGCTATCCCCCACGTTAACAACATACTGAAAATTCCCATGTAATTACGTCTAATCACGGACATATATTGGGTGTTTCAATTTTGGGACATTAAAATTACCGTATGCAATCATAAAACCAGCTTATTTCGCACAGATTTCAAGAATATCGCTGTTTTTGTGCATTTCCGAGGAGATTTTAATTCACATGAGATCCATTTAGACATATTGCCTGTAAATTTTGACACTTGTGAATGTCAAAAATGTAATTCCCAATGAATAGTCATAATAATCACCATTAATTTTTTTGTCAGATATTCGATACATAATATTACAAATGAATATTATTAAAATAAAATCA
Organism: Saxidomus purpurata; assembly: GCA_022818135.1. NCBI lineage: Eukaryota > Metazoa > Mollusca > Bivalvia > Venerida > Veneridae > Saxidomus > Saxidomus purpurata. Next base: position 1,317 of record JAFMSR010002368.1, read on the forward strand.
GGGTATAATATCAACATGAAATACCTATGCTATCTACGAATTACCCGAGCAAAATAGTAGCTGATTAAGGGACTTGCTACAGTATGTTTTGTGTTACTGTAAGATTTATATTTCTTATTTGAATATGAACTTATCAGAATTATATTCATTTCAAGTAGCATGCAAGTTTTGAGCATTTGTTTACTTGTATGTTTATGCTTACATTTCAGTTGTGGCGTTACTACAGGAAGTTATATGTCTTTTTTATGCAGTTTGTTAGACTTTACATTCTTCTGTAACTTACTGCATATCTGTTTGCCCCTCAATGTGTATGTGTATTGAGCTATTGCATTTATAAGTCGTAAGTTTGTCTATAATGTAGGTAAGTGGTTTGGGGTAACTGTAGATCAGTTTGTCTATCATTTTGTCTGTCCTTTCGTCCGTCTATGTATTCAACTCTCTGTATGTCTATCGTTCTAACTTTTTGTATGTATGTTGCCTGACTGTCGTAAATATGCCGCTTACAAAGAACAATTATTGCACTACATGTGTGTATGCTATTCAGTTGTATACAACGCCATAACACTCTGTTTTGCTAAAGGCAGCAGTGATTGTTACCCGTTCATTAATCGATTCTAAAGACATTGCATACATCAAGGAACTTTTTTTATTTTAAGACTTGTAATATTTTAACAGCCTTTAGTAAGCTATCCAAAAAAGATCAATACATTAAATTATTTCCTAAAGCCAGCATTTACATTTTAATTTTTGCAAGGTATTTGGTTAAAAACATGATCAACGAAGCAAACTCACTCAAGATAGATTAAAGAACGTGCCATATTCGGATTTCAGTGTGCAGTTTCAGGGTAAATTAACTTTTGTTGGCGTATTTTACGTATGCACATTGTATCGGTCAGCTGAAATATGACAGTGATTTAGATCTTCAACGCTAAAGCATTACATAAAATGCCACATTGTATGTAATGTGTCTGAGTCATGATTTTGTTGTACAATGTAGAAAAAAGAAATAATGTATTTATGCGTATATTTACTAGGGCACGCTTGCTTATTGCATATCATCACATGTTCTGGGCTACCGTCACAATACCTCCCAAGCAAGGATGGTTTAGGATTTGTACATTTTCGTAAGCGACTTCTAACTCCTCCACCACATGTGTCACTGCACGATCCCCAGGTTTCCCAGTTTGACCACCCACCGTCTGAAAAGTTTAATTAGTAAATTATTATCATATTAATATATTACCAAACAAATTGCAGACAGTTTCAATTTACAACCTTTTAGTCAGATATACGGACATATACATGTAGAGTCTGCGTTTCTCAGCATCTGAAACATTTACATAACCATCCAATGCATATAAATAAACCGTTTATATGTTGCAACTTGTTGGTATTACAAACAATACAAGGTAGTGACACGTATCTTTGATAATGTCTGATAACATTCAGAAATATGTAATTTATCACCATGTGCTAAGACGCAATCGATTTAACACATTAAAGTATGATAACAAAATCAGTGTACACGCTGGAACTAGTGCTAAGAAATTATAGGTTGTTCTGGTATATTCTTAATTTACATAAATGTTTCTAACAATTTTGGACTCGACATTTTTTCCAGTCTGTTCTTAAAGGTTTTATATTACTAAACATTTTGCAAAGAAACAGCGTGGTATTTGAAAGACACATAGATAATTAAACTGTTAAAGATCTGAGAATACTACCAGTCAAATGTTTGTATTTCATGTTTGTTAACAGGAAAATATAAAACAAACCTACTTTTAACAGCCCAGTGTTTATCGCTATGGACTATTTTATGCTAGAATCTGAGTATCTCTCCTGAAGCTACCAGTGTACTCTTCATTCTCAAACTAATTGAAATCCGATCAGCTTATGCCTAGATAATCTTCGCACCTCACACTTTTTTAGAACATTTTTTTAATGAGATTGCTGCGTTCTGACTGACAAACTTCCAAATATCACTGAAACTACACAAACTATTGCAACCGCCTCTAGTATATTCGAAATAATCTGAAATTGTGGCATTGGGCAGTTTAGCAGGACTAGTAAATTATTTTTCTGTAAACCTTCAAAAACTGTATCCGACGGGACCTAAATGGCTCCCTTATTTATTACATTGTGGTAAGATTTATTTTAATAGACTAGTCATATCAGTCACAGTTGCATTTTTAAGTTCTGTTTTGTTTTCCGGGAAAAATGAACAAAAAGAGGACATTAGTAAAGTGGAGTTTTTGCCAAGAAGACATCATCACATAGAACGGTAGTATCACTTTCAGTTTCATAGTTGTCCGTACCACCAATTTCACGTTTATAGTTGCAAATATTTATCTCTTGTTTAGAATTGACGTCATTTTGTGCTGCACATTCTACCATAAAGGTCCGTGTAGAACATAACTCTTTGCATGTTGCCTTCGTGGTTAATTACTTCGCATCGGAATTTAAAATCGTTGTTTATTTGACAAGGAACAACACCTTTAGGATATTATTTCTTAATTCCATGATAACCTGTTGTATTTGTTCACCTTTTGGTAGTTTTTGGTCATATGAGAATCAAAATGATATTCCTTTAAGTGTTGTTTTTGTCTATTAAAATCTTCTGTTTTGTGGTTTTAATATGTAGTAATATTTCGCTCAGTCCAGCAGTCTTCGGGGTAAATTACTGAGCACCAAAACTCCAAATCGTTATTTATCAGACGAGGAACAACGTTGACACGAGTATTTTTCATTCAATGAAAAACAGTTAGATATTAATACCCAAGCGCATACTTGGGTTTAGAAGTTGCTTACTATATAAACATTATATTTCGTTTACTGTATGTTATGCGAAAATTCTGAATTTCCTTTAAAATAACAGGGCATCCAAAATATTGTTCTAAATGTATAAATGTCATCAATTACGGATGGCAGGTATTTACTGCTTTGCGGTACATTTTTAAAAGCAATACTAGCACTTATATTACATTGCCCTCTTTATCAACAATATATAGCTAAATATTAAAACTTACACCCAACTACAACAATAAAATACTTTAAAAGCTTACCAGCGCATGTAACTTGCACACAAATCCTGTCGTCACTGTTTTCACCAAAGCAGTTATCGCCGTTACGAATAGAGGTTCGACTGGAACAGGTGCGATTCCGACTCTCCTTACCGATGCCGCAGGACACCGAGCAAGAACCCCATGGTGACCACTGACCCCATCCTCCATGAGCTTTAAGACAGTAAATACATCTCTGTTGACTAAGTTTCGTAATACTAACATGTGTATAATGTATCTGATATTTGGCTTCCAATGGCTTTTTGTAAACAATGCAGTGATTATTTTACTCTTTACATAATTCAAACCTAGTATGTAATGAGATAAAAAAGAGTGCCATGATGCTCCTATATCGCTTGTACCATTTCACATTAGGGTATGAAAATAGGGCAAATTGTTATAATCAAGGTTAATCGTAGGAATTTTAGAAATTAGTTTTCAAAACTGCACAAATAGTACAACTTTCAAGGTCAAAGTTGAAATATTCATGCAAAACTATCGATCAAGTTGAAATTGTTCTGCTGTAGCTTCAGACACAACCTACTGTCAGTAAGTCAAGGTCATGGTCAGCCAATGTAAAAACTGATCAAGGGCAACTTATATCAAAGGTGAAATCTGAATGATAAACCTATCCATATACTTGAAATTTCATTAATGTAGCTTCAAAAACAAGAATTTAAAAAGGAAGTCTGTATGTCAATTGACCCCGGGCATCTGGCCTTGACCTTTGACCCAGTGACCTAAATATCGATAGAAATCACCTACTTGCAAGATCAACACGTCTATGAAGTTTGAGATATGCCCAATGATTCTCTAGTTATTGAAGATAATAATTTAATTTATGTGTTCAACCGTGTAATCAAATAGGCTTGATCAATTTGACCCCTAGGGCATAATGTTAACAAATTTCGGACCACGCTAATTCAGACAAGAATAGTTTATAGTTTTGCTATTACTCTATATACAGAGAAGCAAGCCCCAGCGAGCATGAATTGAACTCTTTGGTGGGATCCATTAGATAATTCTACATACAAACTGAGCTCTAGGCAATGTGGTTTTGGAGATGAAGATTTGTATTTGTTTTCCCATATAAATCTATGAAAAACAAGTGACCCCCAGAGCAGGGCCAATTTTGACCCTTGGGGCATTAAATGAACAAAATAGGAAGAGGTCTACTATACAATGCTACGTTCTAAATGGCTAAGCTCTATGCCTTGTGGTTTATCAGAGGAATATTTTTTTTTAAATATAAAAACTTGTGTGAATCAGGTGACCCCGGGCCGGGTCAATTTTGACCACGGGACATGATTTGAACAAGGATCATGAAGGTCTACTAGACACTACTACAAACCAACTATCTAAATTCTAAGCCTCGTGATTTAAACAAGAAGGTTTTTGAAAATGTCCCTATAAATCTCAATTTGTAAATTAAGTAGCCCCGCGGAATGGATAAATTTTGACCCAAGGGACATGATTTTAACAAACTAGAGAGATAACCACCAGAACATGCTACATATAAAATAATTGAAAAACTGATCAAGGGCAACTTATATCAAAGGTGAAATCTGCATGATAACCTATCCATATACTTAAAATTTCATTAATGTAGCTTCAAAACCAAGAATTTAAAAAGGAAGTCTGTATGTCAAGTGACCCCCGGGCATCTGGCCTTGACCATTGACCCAGTGACCTAAATATCGATAGAAATCACCTACTTGTAAGTTAACACGTCTATGAAGTTTGAGGATCCCTATAAATCTCAATTTGTAAATTAAGTTGCCCCGCGGAATGGATAAATTTTGACCCAAGGGACACGATTTTAACAAACTAGAGAGATAACCACCAGAATATGGTACATATAAAATAATTGAGAGATGGGCCAAGCGAATAAAAATATTGTCATTGCCATTTGGTTAATAACATAAAGACTTTTCAAAGTTTTTAATATTAAAATGAATTACGGTGTTGAAACTGCCAACGTTCTTTTGAATAAAGCAACAAAGTCTCTGTCTATTCGATATGTTTATACCTTTATTAGAGTTGTCCCAGTATGATCTTTAACTAATTTCTGAAGAAACATTTGATTAAACTGTTCAAAAAGTTCAAAATAGTACATTTGGTACGTACGTTTTAACAGAAAAAATAACATTTTTTTGTATTCTCCCACTTTCCTTCTCTATTAACACTGAAAGGAGGCTGAATTTATACAACATGTAGCCTGGCGAAATACAAGTAACTATTGCAAAATGTTGTTACGTAATACTGATGGAACAGGTATCTTAGTTGCATACATACGTCAATGAAAGAACAACCCTCCCCATTATAACTAAAATGGAGAAAAAGTTGTAACGCATTGCTAAATTAAGCAATGCACTACTCATGACGGAATCTGAACGAAAACCACGTGACTGGCGTCAGTTTGTTCCTTAAATTGTTACAGTGCAATTACAGCATAGACCTACTAACTGTTAGTGTTAAAATGTTTTTCCAATTTCATGCTCAATTATATTGTGATATGCGTTCTACGACAAGAACACAGAGGCAAAACTTGAACAAACATGGTTAAGATCCACTATAGACAATGCTAATATCCCGGTATCTAAGCTCGATGATTTGCGGTTTAAGACAAGAAGATTTTTGACGATTTCCCTATTCAACTCTGTGTCAAGCAAGTGACCAATTTTGACCAAAGCGATACGATTTGAAAAAAACTTGGTAGAGGACATCAAGACAATGCTACATCATGTACATACAAAATATTCAAGCTCTGTTCCCGATTTTACGAAAATACTTGAGTAATTGCTCAGCTGAGAAAGTTATTTAAAGTCTGATTGTCACTAAAAATAAGAATATTTCTTGTTGTCATTTTTAACGATAGTCTATTTTTAATACAATTAATATGTTGAAAGAAAAAATGTTTTATACATTTGTAATACATGTACTAAAAGCAAGTCAGAAATAGCGAAAATTTCATTTGAGTTGATTGTGTTCAAATCAAGATTTTAAGAATTTACTGATACAAATTACTTGTTATAAAACAATATTTCCTGTACAAATACTGACATTTTTATAAATGTAATACTTGGGTAAAATACAATTCTGACAATTACTTGATTCTTTAAATGAATAAACATCCAAGGGGCTGATAAGTGTTGAAATAAGTTAAGCATGTTACTGAGTAATTACTTAAGTATTCTAGTGAAATCGGGGCTAGGTCCTTGTACTTCTGGAGATAGGATTTTTCTATTTTTAGCTCTGGCGGCCATGTTGAAGGAGCTATGGACGACGTAAGCACGGATATTCGTCGATTTTAACAGCTCATAATGATAACTTCGTGGTCATGTGAGCTACAAAGGTTTCTGTAATGTTCAATATCAGACATGCACTCACCTTGGACGAATTTGATATTTATCATTTTGTCCAAAAGAAAGAAACAATATCTAGAATTGACAAAAATACTTAGTTTGGCGTCAATTAAAAGACCACAATAGACACTTTATATTAACGAAATGATATAATTATCATCACTCTGGAAACTGCATTATTTGAGCAATCATAAGCAGTCCTGCATAAAATGTGTACTGCCACAATATTAATAGTGTATAAAGTCAGTTTGAGACATAGGGTCAAAAAGAGGAAACCATCTACATTTGAACTTACTCTATAATCAACTGGCTCATGCGCAGTCGTTACCAAATCTGGATTTAATATGTAAGGCCATATTGTGACAGTCAAATAAATTGCGCCAATGAGTTTGTAGCATTTCTTTTATCAGAAAAGCTATATAGAATTATATTGACACTTTAGCACTTTCATTTATTCACTAAAAAATCAAAGTCATTGTAGGACAGGTTATTTATGAAAGAAAGATCTCAAACCTTGGATTACTGACTCAATCAATTAAAACATTATACCATGTCAATTAAAAACGTATACAATTTGAAACATTCTTGATAATAGGTCTTTTAAACCTATCTTATATTTCTTTTCTCTACTAACAGTCTTACGGCTTGACGCGCAAATGTCTACGTCCCTGTAACTGGCAGATAGCTAGATGGATAGAATATTAATGTGAAATTTCCTACTCAGACGTTATGAAGCTATATCAGAAGGTAACACTGTTTACATGATCTGAACAGGTATCATGCACTGCTATGGAAAAAAACAACACCAAATTGTATCGATATATTTTTCGTCTTCATGTGTCACATATGTTATTTGTTTTAATGAATCTTGATCCGTAAATGGTCTAACATTTAAGTATACATGATTTAAATAGAAATTTGACCATGTTTAATAAAATCTACGATACTACAACAATCTTACAGGAAACAAGAGGCACAAAAAGGCCAGAATCGCTCTACTAGACTGACTGGACTGTTTTGAGTAAGTTTTGTTGATATCTTTTTGAATGTTATCAAGGAAGAGCAGAGGCCACTGTGACGTTGAAATTGAACCACTGATCCTAAACACAGTAGTCACCATCGACTCAGTATGACCAATCATCCTATCAAGTTTCAATAGTGTTGTTGATAATTAGATCTCAAAATATTGAGGGAAATGATTTTTAAAGTTCAGGTCACCTCTGACCCACTGACCCAAAAAACAATAGGGATCATCGACATGTTGCATGCAGTAAGATCAATCATCCTGTGAAGTTTGAAGGTTGTCTTTTTCTTTTCAAAGTTCGGGTCACTATGATCTTGATCATCTACTCAGTATTACCACCCATGCTATGGAAGACTTTAAGTGATATAAATCTCAATATATTGAGCGGAAACAATTATCAAATTTCGGGTCACTGTGACCTTGACTTTTGACCGACTTGTCTAGACTGACCACAATTGTGACCTGTAGAGCGTTATCAAGAAAAAGCTAACGGAAGTCACTGTGATTTTAACCCACCGACCTTAAAAAGAACAGAAATCGTCTACATGTTTCCGGCAATCTCTTTTCGAGCAAGTTTAATGAAAGTTGAATGAAAAATGTGACCTGTAGAGTGCTATCAAGGAAATGGTATAGGTGATCACTGTGATCACAGTGTGATGCGTGATAATTTTCGCCTAGTATGCACACATTTGTTTTGCATTTTAATTGTACGAAATCATACTTACCAGAACAACGGTCATTTTTACACTGTTTCGTGTCAACTGACTTTCCTGAACAGTCAAGTCCTCCGTTTGAAGGGGCAGGATTAATGCAAAACCTCATTCTTGATTGAGTTCCACTGTCACATGAAACGTCACAAGTTGACCAAGTTGACCACTGACCCCAGTTTCCATCAACTAAATTGACAAAATGATGTACTTATTACTATGACGACAATAAAGCAGTGGGAAGCAGTAGTAAATGATACTGAACAAGTAGCCAAGAAAGAAATATATTTGTGCTTCTTTGGCAACAATACACTGAGATAATTTCATATATTTATGTATGCTTTTGATATCTTGAACAACATGCACAAGTGTTATTTGATTATCTTTGGAAACATCTTTTATATTATAATGCTAAAGTTGCTAATGGAGTCACTTGTTGCTAGGGGAAGTCACTGGTCACTAGGGTACTAAGTTGTTGCTAAAGAAATGCTAAGAAAGTTATTGTTCCTAGGGGAAGTCACTGGTTGCTAAGGAAGTCACTGGTTGGTAGGGGAAGTCACTGGCTGCTTGGGTACTAAGTTGTTTTGAAGGAAGTCAATGGTTGCTAAGGAAGTCATTTGTACCTAGGGTAAGTCACTGTTTGCTTATGATGTTACTGACTGCTAGGGGAAGTCACTAGTTGCTAAGGAAGTCAGTGGTTGTTAGGTAAGTCGCTGTCATCTAGGTCTTTCCGGTAACTCTATATACAGTCTAGGGACCTCAAGGACGTGGTCAATCTCGATTCAAGGTGAGTAATTTCAACAGGCTCTATGCCTTGTGGTTTTGCAGGAGAATTTTTTTAAAGGTGTTTATGTATAAGTCTTTATTAAATAACTATTGTTTATTGGCTCTAATATTCTTTAACTACCCGACGTAATGAAATAGGAAGAGGTATCATAAAATTAAATGACAGGGCCAATTACAAAAAAACCAAGGCGAATATCATTTATTGGACCGGTCCAATAAAAGATTGCTGACGAATGATTGGCTGTTGAGAAATCTGAGCTTCCGATTGGCTGATACTTTCAGATAATTAGTTTCTTGCAAACGAAAACGGCCGCCATCTTGATTTCTGTTGAATGAATGGCAAAATGAAAATAAACTTTTAATAAATGTCTATCTGAAAACCCATTTAAAGGGATAGAAAATGCTCCAACAAAGAAAATGAATACCCACATCAATATGTTTATTTCAAAAATGAATATGTTAAAGGTATTTCTAGTTACAGCCCCCCAGAGGCCTGAAGTATCAGTGAAGATGATGGTCACTAACAAAATAGTTATTTATAAAATTGCATTAAATAAGTGATACATAAGCCCTATCATTTGTCCTCTGGCCACTGCTTGGCCCTGCCCCCGGCCAATACGAATGCCCTGAGACAAATAACGGGCAATATCAAATCCCATTTAATAACATATAAGACAATACAATGGGGCAAGATTTGAACAAACTTGACAGACGTTTAATAGACAAGGATTCATACTAAATATCTAAGCTCTAGGCATTAAGGTTTTGGAGAAAATGATTTTAAAGTTTTTTCTATATAAATATGTTAAACGAGTGATCCCAAGCCAGGGCAGTGTTGACCCCGGGGTCAAGACTTGAACAGACCTGGTAGATGCCCACTCGACAATACTGCAGACTAGATATCTAACCTTTAGACCCTGTGGTTTGGCAGGAGAAGATTTTAACAGTTGTTTCCTATATCAATGATCCATGATTTGAACAATATTGATAGAGCTCCGCTAGGCAATGCTACATGCTAGATATCTAAGCTCTGCACTGCAATTTTGACCCGGGGGTAATGATTTAAACATCTTAGTAGAGATCTTCTAGACTATACGACATGCCAAATATCTAAGCTCTTGGCCCTGCGGATTAAAAAAAGAAATTAAAAATGTTTCCTATTTGTTGCCACAGCAACCAGAGTTCTTCACGGAGTGGAATTCTTTTAAACAAGTTAGGTAGAACTTTCTGCAAGCAACATCCTCAAACGTTTCATCAATGTCTGTCTTAAAAACTTTAAAATGTTAAACCTTATTTAAAATAACTATAGCCCACTCTGAACAATGACCGAACATTTTGACAATAAGGCAATATACATTTACTTGTATAGAAAACAGCAAATATTAATTAAACTTTGGAATAATGACGTATGATTAATACCATTTATGTCCCAATTAAGCGGATTTATTTAAAACTAGTTCGAGTAACAGTATGAAACTATGAATACAAAATGGCCGACGGGATAAGTGCACGCTTTAAAACTGTGAAAAATTATTCATATGGTATGTAAAGGATTTTTATATATTATTAAACCAACCGAGTGTATTTGCGAACATTTACAACGCCATGATGCGGTGAACTATTCCTTGTCTGTTTGTTTTTGGTTTTTGTCCCCTTTCAAATAGGTGTATTGTAAATAAAGATAGATTGTTTCCATTGTTCTTCAGGTAATTTTACTTGATCTCTGCATTTATATCATTTGACTTACCTCTGAAAAAAATTATATCAATGTTCGCTGGGTAGAACATGTTTGGTACAAATAAAAGCAACCAAGGAATCTAGCTCTTACATGATAAAGCAGCTCATTCGTTTTTAATCAGAGGTATATGCACCATTATATTCATTGTTTTCAGGTTTGTTGTGGAGCTGTAGACAAGTTAATATGGAGTGTTAAGAACAAAATATGAACGGGGCACCCGACTTTTATCAAAACCTAGAAGCTTAACAATAGCCTTTGTCTTTCCCTTTGTGGCTGATTCTCCCTGGAGTGAAATTGCAGAACGATTAATCTAAGAACTTGTTTCTAAATCAAGATTAAAAAATCATTATATATCAAATAAACCTCCAATTTAGGAAAAAGAAGCAGTCGATGCCAAACCATTACTTAATGAAAGCAAGAATTCAAAGTTACTCATGTACGCTCACATGTTACAATCTTAGTCAGCATCATTTACGATAAATTAGAATGCTTATGTATGAATGACATTGGAACTTACATGTAGTAATAGGTTTATTAGCGAGTTGCCATGGCCGCAATTGGTTACAGAATGAAAGGAGATATGTACCAAAAAGGTCACAATTAATGAATTATTTCAACATCCTACAAGGCACGAGAAAGTGACAGCTACCATATTGTGCAACGTACTCATGATTGACCTTTCAATTTCAAAGTATGATCTTTTCCGCTTCATACCATGGTACTTCCTATGACACACCGTGTCATTGAGATGATCATTTATGTCACTATAAAATCCATTGACGCACGAGGACAAGATCTAACTATTGTCTTCCTTTCAACTTAAAGCATGCCACTCTGACATGGGTAGTTTGTACGATATGCCATGTTATTTTACGGACATTTTTACTAAGTGACAAAACATCCTTGGATGCATTAATAAGTTACAGCTATCTGGACAGACGCGGGCGGACGTATGCACTCACGCTGATACATACACTTAATCACTGTTGTAACAACTATGTCGAGTCAACAGGCTCACGTTGAAACAAGTAGCAATATCATTTTTGGGATAGTTTTGCATTTTGACCTTTAAATTTCATTGACCATAAAGTTTGTTTTGTATTTTATCGTACAGTTTATCTTGACCACAAAGTGGCCAGATCTTTATAAAACTTTAAATGAATTTATGATGAATACATATTTAGCATTACATATTTTAGGAAACTTCCACACTGTCTTGGGCGCCATCTTAGATTTCTCTTCACCATAAGTATAAAAGTGAGGAATATTATGGTGTATAACATATTTCACTAACAGATTGGCTCAACCTCTTCTTTAAATAAATACATTTTTTTGTGTCTAAAGTCGCTTAACTTCTGCGAAGACCCAAAAGAAAACTATTTTATGAAATAGATTTTTGCCTTTTTACATTTCTTATAAAAAATATTTTAACAATGAAACGAGCATTTTGACTTAAGCTAATTCTACTGACCTTTGCTTTTTGGAAGAACGATCAAGACAATCACAACAATGTCTACAACAAACAGAACAGCAATCACTACTATGATTACATACACCGCGTATTTTATCCGGTTTGGTATATCTTCCCAACGAAGGCTTCTGCTTACATCTTGAGTACGATTCGCTTCGTTTTTCTTTGTATCAAATTTTAATGTTTCATAACGATCTTCGTTTTCTCCTGTATTTCCTGATTTCAGGATAAACGTATTGGCAACACTTCCGTTACCGATAATGGTATTCACGTATGAAGCGGCATCGCTACGTTTTGCGTCAGGGTGTTTAAGTTTAATATCACTTAACTCCATTTTAGAGAAAACGAACGACTACACGTCTCATATAATTCAGTTTTTACATATTCATCTGGTCGAATGCAACTTCCTCTTCTGCTTGTTGAAATAAATTATGCTACCATTTATAACTGATCGTCTTTACGTACCGTCGTGTTATTTCAATGTGTACCATGGTGTATGGTTTTCTTGAATAATACGATTATTCATGTAACAGAAGCGCACGCCTTTACAAAATGTATCAAATAAACAAATTTCAATAGTTCTTTGCATTTTGCGATAGCAAAGGAAAAACTAGATATTCTTATAACATTTATAAGCAACGATCAGAGCTTGTGAAAAATAATACCCTGAAATTGTGTTGGACTTGTACTTGAAGAATAAATAAGCCTAATTCAACATTTGGTCAGTTGAAATTTCAAATATTACTTTTTTATACTAAAGGAAGTCTAGAGCAGCTTTGCAATTGTTTTGTTCTAAACTCTCCTGAAAGAATATAAGTCTTTTACAACATCATTTTCTCAGACTAGAAATGATCACGAGATATCTCTCTTGAATAATAAGCATTTATTTGAAAATAAAAGTTTAGTCTATGCCTACATAACTCCAACATACTTGCGAAATGAAACTATAGTCTAGGTCTGGATAATTCCAACAACAATTCTTAGGTGTTTTGCTTGCTATAAATATAAAGTTGAATATAAGTAAGCGGTCACCTCACTTATGGAGTCGACTTATACAGATAAATTTCAATTTGCAGCTTTTATGTAAATTTTTGAAGCATCTCTTTCCTAGCTGCTTGAGACGGTGTATCTTTTTTCCGTTTAAGAGTGAGTATAAACAGTTGTTGTATCGTAACAATTCATTTATTATAGTTTTCACGTGGGAAGTCATCAAACAGATTGAGTATAATGATATTCTTGGATTACTTATACTACTGTGAAGAATAGTATATTGGTGAATCCAAACACGCATTGATATGTTGATATTAAAAAGAAAGCTTGAAGATCTTCGAAACGTCATTAGAAATTTCAAAACAAATTGCAAATATCGTTTCACCAATAAAAGAGCTACAGTTTTATAAAGTACAAATGTATAAGGCTAAGATTAAAATTCCAGCAGGGATCCGTCTAATATGACCGGTTAGTGAGCCGCCAGCTAGTTAAATCATGGTTACCGTATGTATTTCTGCCTGGTGATGTGTATTAAACGGTGAGATTCTTGAAGTAAATATGCTCAGAAAGGTGTCTTATGAGTCAGAAATGATTGACCCTATATGTATGTGGGACAAAAATAATAAACGAACACTTTACCTTCCATTTTTACGTCAAACAGTGCAAATATAACACAACCAAAGCCAACGGCAAAAGTAATGTTAGGGCTGAGCTTAGTGGAAAATTTATATACATTATGTACATGCATATTTTTTATAATGTTTTTGAAGCATGTAAATATACATGTTTTGGGAAAGGTCTTTACATTCTCAAAACAATAAAACAAGTAACACATGATAGTACTAATTAAAAAGAAAATATATTGGTCACTAATGAAAGGACATCACTTGCCTGTTTTTATTTATTTTTGTCCAAGGCTTACAGCTCTGAGTAACCGCTATACAAACAATGATATTCATTTTATACTGTAAAAAGCTGTTGAAAACATATTTTGTTCAAATTTTATGTCTACTTAATGTATTTTCATTGTGTTAGTTGCATAAATGGTTTTCTTGTAGTTACGCTTACATGATAAAAATGAAGCAAGTGAGTTGTAACTCACACAGCTGTTAAATAAAATTACTTGCAATATTCCCCTTGTTACTATTTGTAAAATATTTAAAAGGAAGTCAACGCCTGTTCAGTTATGATATGTGACCTTTCCTATTTATATTGCAGATTGAAATTGGTTATAGAACCTTTGGAGAGATAATATTAAACACGTCTCTGCTTCATACACAGCCGCTACTATGTACAACACTTATACTCAGAAGCGGGTTAGAACTCGGTGAATCATGATCATATATTGTTATGTTTATTCAGGCAGTTAGCGATTAAAAGATCATTTCGTGTGAACTATTGCATCAATTTAATTACTGTTTGACATGCCTGCTTGACACGTATATACCAACTCTATACATATATATCATCTCTAACTGAAAAGTAATTAAAAAGTTTGAGTCATAGTTTCTATGTAAAATATTGACATTCTTTGCGTAAAAATTTTACTAAGATTTTCTTCAGTAAATAAAACAGCCATTTTTAAGCGCATGACAACTTTTACTTCAATTGATAATGTTATACAGTTTTGAGGTACGAAGGTAGAGAGGTAGAGATTCATGACGTAAAGAGCCATAATTCATTCAGTCCCGTGGTCATCATTCTTTAACAGAAAACTGACCTTGCATGTTTTGTTTTCGATTTTTCTCGTGGATGACAAGTAGGTTTTGCTTTAATTATCAATGCAATGCTTGATATATTTCCTCCATCGTTTTTATTGTTAAAATATACTTAGAACAAAGAAGGGAACCTCCTTTACAGTTGAAGGAAAAATAAGATTTTAACTCTGGCTCGTGAATGGACGATTTTTGCCTCTTCTCAAATCTCATTAAAATTTATATGTGGAGAATCTGCATCTTACTAAGGATCTTTTTGACGTAAACAGTATCAGTTACGTACCACGGCATTTAGATTAGAGGCACTGAAAATCATTTTCGACGTCACATTTGCGCATAATTATGCAGCCGTTTTTTCCCTCCGCTACATGTACATGTATTATACTGGTCGTCATAATCCTTCTTTTTTAGTTTAACTTCTCATTATATTTATTAACATAGGCCACCATAACTATAAGAAACAAATTTCGATTATTAAAATGATGAATGAAATTCCCTTTCACCTTTTGTTCTTTATCTCTAATAATTCCAGTTATACCGACCATGATTAGTGTTTGCCTTATATTTACATTGTATAGCAGTTACAAAAATGTATCTGATATTTGTCACTTTAGTATAAAATAAAAATATATGGCTTTATAGATATTTAAGTTTGCGGGTTTTCTCCAATACAAGAAGACGTCCACGTCTAGTTTGAATACTATAATTGTACATGCAAAACGAATAGTAACCAGAATGTATTTTGAAATGAATACATGTATAAGCCGGAAATATAATTTGATTAAGATTATCGCAAGAATTGTCACCCGAAATCGGATACTGAATGTTATTTTACTTAAACGTGAATAGAGTGGGTAGTAATGATTTGTTACTGATGGTTCTAATGTCTGGAGGTTGCTTTCCATTGATGCATACTCGGGGGCACTAAGCCGATAACAAAAACATTTATACGCGTGCATTTAAAAGTTGGGTGGAACCATACACTTCTGTATTCCTGTATCAATGATTTCAAAGTCTGCCAACTTTGAATCGACTTAAAATATACGAATTGAATGTTTGCCTTGATTAAATATTGACTGAATGTTCAAAAGCTTCTCATAAAGCGACGGGTGATATTTTCGTAATCACACTGAAATATTCTTATAAAATTTACTAAAAATAGCCTCAAGTACCGACTCAACCTAATAAAAATTGTTTGGCAATCGTTCATGTGAGAACCTTTTGACTAAAGAAATAAATCTTCTTTTTAAAATTCGAATTTGCGTACCAGGATATCTTATTGATACAATCACGTGCATTTGCAAAAAGAAACATTTGCCGCATTGAAGACGAATGTGATCATTAATATTAATCCGGATAAGTATGAAATTAAATGCATAATTTTATTGAAATTTGCATATGGTGTACGTTAGCCTACATCACCGTCCCAAAATGGAAGATGTCATTACCAATCTGCACATTTTTATTTCTGCTACCTATCAAACCTTAACTTATGTATCATAACGCTTGCAAAAATATATTTTGATCAATGCTAAATTCGTTTAAAAGAAATATTGAATTAATCATGTTTGGCATGGTTTGAGATGTACTTTTAACTCAAGGTTTAACTGAAGACGATTTAAGCCCCGCCCCACACCCCATGTTAACGAACTCTTGACTCAAATAAGAACGATTAATTTTATTTATTTTCGGGAAAGGGCCCGGGTCCGGACACATTGGGTAAAATTACATTTGGAATTTACGTAACATTATGTACAAACAAGTACATGGTATATGGTAACTTCGCTATATTAGTACTTGAAAGCATGAACCCATATTTGACAAGGCTTCTGCATCGTTGACTGCTCGTGAGTTCTTGCCTTCAGTCTCTGTCTCTTGAATGACTTCTGCGAAATGGGACCTGAGTATGAAGGTCTTCCTTTCACGTCAGCAGTGTTTTTATTCATTTTTTGTTATTAAGTCCTGTATTCGCGATGGAGAAAAAAGTTATTTTAACATTTAATTATCGATCTCAAGTCATCACCTTTTCAATAGAAACAATCAATGTTGAATTTCAGTGCCTGCTTAGATTCACTACAACAATGACACTAGTAGGGTTTAAAACTGGACCCAAACCTTTGAGGCAACCCTACTGTGCTACAGTAGATCAGATATTCAGAATTTATTTCTAAATGTTAATGAAAAGAAGATCAAGCCTTTTTACTGACATAATTATATTGAGGACCAAAAAATTCAAGAATAACATTTTATCGAATTATGCTCATCGGATGGGAAATACTCTAACTAAGAAATAGAGTGATCACACTTACATGCTTTGTCCAAAAATGAGAACAATATCGATGTCTGAATAGATTAAGATACAACACTAATTTGTAAAACATATTTGACACTGAAGTAACACCTGTTCTCTCTTAACCATATGATCATGCATAAATATTTAATAATTATATTATTTAATTCATGTATCCCTTAGCGACATATGTTACTTCCCATCTAGAAAATGCGCAAAGGAGTGCCTACAGTTTGGCTTCCGTGTGTATTTCGAACTAGCATATATTGAAAACAGACGTCAGAAATCTTCTTTATGATACAAACTCATACAGGTATCAATATTTGAATCAGTTGTTGAACCAAGAGTAGCAAGGTGGTAGCGCGTTCGCCGATGGATGGGAGCGTCTAGGGTTTGATCCCCACTCGTGTCATGGCGAGTGCTTCTTGAGTTCGACACAAATTTCCAGATCCTTTTTTGCTTCTTCTCTTTTTCTCACCGATGTTGAACTTGAGTGAGTGTCGAGAGCGATTAACCTTAATTGCAATAATTTGTTTCGCAATTGAGAATCAGTAATTGAAATTGTTATGAATCAACTCCTCTTATGGTATTATTTTAGAAATGCAGTCTAAAGCTTCAGTATTTTAAGGTGACATGTAGAAAGAAGATTTAAACAGGCATAAAAGTGAATGATCGATTAAATATTGGCATTAAACCTTTAAGCAATAGCTATTTTTTAATGATCAGGAGTAAGTAAAACTCCAGTAAAAGAAGAAGAAAAAACATTTGACGTGTAAACAATGTTTGGCGTACCGTAAACATTGATGACATCGTTTAGGTTTAAATGAAAAGTGCCAGTAGTAGTTGTTACTGGATATATTTCATCGTCGTCATCGTCAGACGGCATCAAGAACAGGATAAGCTTAGTGTAACTATTGATTTTTAGGTACGCATGTAGACATTTTTATCCTTGTTAATGAATGTCAATGTTACTGTGAACGAGTACACTCCTGGTATTCTACAAGTAAAATTTCCGGTTTCTCTATTATAGGCATTGCCATTGTTGAGGTGAACATTGAGGAACTGGAGTACATCATCTGTTTTTCCGCTTGTGTTTAGATGATACGCCATAAACGACACGTTGTAAGCTGTGGAAGAACAACAGCTGTAAACAAAATTAATTTGAATTGATATAGTACAGTTCTGAAATGAACAATAAAGACAACAAACAATACATGTAGTAACACATTTGTTCAGCAATTTGGTGATTATCTAGGGTATTATAAAATAGTCGGCTTACTACGCGAACAGATATGCAAAGTTTCAGTCTTCTAATCCAATCCTTGGAGGCATTTTCATAGTCTTTTCTAGGTATACTATGAAGACAGTGGAATATTGAAGACAATAGGTGTTTGCGCTGGACAAATATTCGACCAGAAAGGTATTTTGCTAGCCTTGGGAACAAAAAGAAGTCGCACGGGGCAAGGTCAGGCGAATACGGAGGGTGAGGGAGCACAACAACCTTTTCCTGCTTCAGAAAGTCTTGTACAATAGACGCCTTGTGCGATGACGCATTGTAATGTAGCAATCTGACATTGGCCAAACAGTTGCAAGTCTTCGTTTTTTAAATATTTCTTCAGTACTTTAAGAACTTTAGTCTTGTAAAACTTCGCATTTACGGATTTGCCTTTAGGTACAGCAACCTGAATGGCAAGACCCTGGTGTTTGAAGAATATGCAATACATGACGTTCTTGACACTCATGGTTTGCTTTGCAATGCATGGTCTTTTGCCAGACTTTGTTACCCATATTTTGTTCTGAATCATTCGTTTGGGCTCAAAAAAGTGAACCCATGTCTCGTCACCAGTGACGACATTTGCAAAAGACCGTGCATTGTGATTTGGAAACTGTTTAAACAACATTTTGCGCATTGCACGCGTGCCTTTTCCTGATCATATGTCAACTGATGGGGAATCCATCTAGCACAGCTCTTTTTCATTTTCATATTACGTTTCCGAAATGCATGAGCTGCTCCTAATGAGATGCCAACCATACTGTCTATTTGCCGAGCGGTGTACCTTACATCAGTAGCAAATATTTCTTTCACTCTTGCAACGTTGCTGTTTACGGCCGACGGCTATGTGGTGCATCTTCTGTTGAAATCAACCAACCTTTGAATTTCTTAAACCAACGAATAACTGTCGAAAAAGACATTTCATTATGCCTATAAACAGAACATATTTAATAAAAAATGTCTTGACTGTATGCCAAGAATACAAAACAATGTACAACGATTCTTAATATAGGTCTGTATTTCAACAGCGTACGCTGGCCTTTTTGCAACCATTTTTGTATTAGTATACACGAGTAGGAATGTTAGCGAGCGATATACACAGCTAAAGTGAACGGATTTTAATTGATGTGGTATGAATGTAAAGCTAACATGTTTGTCTACCCAATAATCTTGATTTCCTCCTGATTTTGAGCGAGATAACGTTCTAGATGCATTTATATTTGAACAATCCTCGTATACGTTAATTCACAGCTGAGCCGGACCAGGAAATAACAATCGGCCCTCGGTTGCATAATAGCATTCGGGCTTAAATCCTTGTACCGTTATGTTTTTGCGGATCGATCATCACGTCCCAGTGGCCTTATCTGTTTCTTTTCCTCTTAAGAATGTAAAGCTAACATGTTTGTCTACCCAATAATCTTGATTTCCTCCTGATTTTGAGCGAGATAACGTTCTAGATGCCTCGTATACGTTAATTCACAGCTGAGCCGGACCAGGACATAACAATCGGCCCTCGGTTGCATAATAGCATTCGGGCTTAAATCCTTGTACCGTTATGTTTTTGCGGATCGATCATCACGTCCCAGCGTGCCTTACCTGTTTCTTTTCCTCTTAAGAAACTTGCAAAAGCATCAAAACTGATGGATTCCTAAATACAAGGTCAACAGACACAATTTCAGACTTGTTTAAGTCTAAGTACAATGTAGTAGTTTCTGCTGTGCCGCATGGTATTAAAGAAATATCCACGTAGACAACTACGCTTTGAATACCGCTGGAACAGATATTATTTCATAATTAACAAATGTAATGTACACAGTTTATAAACTGTATTCAAAATTCGTCGAAGACATTTTCATTTCCAACTGACAACTGAGATAAAATTTCAAATAACCGGGTAATCAATCGTGCAAAATATTATATAGAAATCTGCATCTCCCGCTGACAAACACTTTATGTATGACTTAGCATTCTATAATAGGTTAAAAACAACAGGGTTTTAAAACAATGTACTCGCCTCAACAATTTGCGATTATACATTTCATACTTTCACGAGATTCTCCAAGGCAATTATTTTGATCACTCTCTGGATAAGTATCTG
This sequence comes from Saxidomus purpurata, assembly GCA_022818135.1. NCBI lineage: Eukaryota > Metazoa > Mollusca > Bivalvia > Venerida > Veneridae > Saxidomus > Saxidomus purpurata. The sequence continues at coordinate 21,833 of JAFMSR010002368.1, forward strand.
AACAAACTTAACTTTCTGTTTGCAACATGAAATGATCAGACATGCAAACAGTTTAAAGACTTTATGTAACTTTTTTATTTTGCGGGCAGAACTAAACACGGCGACAGTATATTGATTCAGTACATACAACTAATGGCAAAGAGAAACAGCGACATAAAACTAAAATAATATGAAGCAAATTGAAACAGTGATAAAACAAAGTATACATAATTATATCCACCAACATCAAACAGACAGAAAACATACACCCAAAGAAAAGCCCTCAAGAGACAAACTCGTATTTAGGTTTTAACCCAAAACAGTTCAGTTTTCCAAATATTGCCATATAAATGTCAATGTTGAAAAAACGACAACTGTTACAACTTTGTATTAAAATGTGTTGATAAAGATTACTATCCATAAAAACATTATTTCTAGCCTCAGCGGGATGGTTTGCATGAACATATTTGGTTCGGACTCGGTGGGTTTCCAATTGGTGAACATTTGGTTTTTAGTTAAAAGAAAGATATCAGTACTACAAGTATGTGTACATGATGCTATCGTTTATATGAAACATTTCGCTAACGATTGTTCTCATTCATCAGGAATAACCAAGACTCCAGTAAAAGATGTTCTACTGCCATTATAAAAGAAGCTCGGAACACCTTTTACATCAACATAATCGTTTCTGTTTAACTGAAAGTTCCCAGTTACACTCAGAGAGTAACTTCCGTTATCTATGCTGTCATTATCATCAGGATCAGAGAACAGATCTAGTTGACGTACACTATTAACTCGTACAAAAGCAAAGATGGCGTTAATGTCTTGTCTTATTTTTGTCAGAGTTACAGCAAAATTATAAATTCCAGGAACTTTACAGGTAAATCTGCCTGTGCTGGTGTTGTAGCCTCCTCCAATGTTCAAATGTGTATACGGAAATTTAATGGCAGCGTACGAAGTCCCATAAGTACTACCGTATGCTGTGAACGCTACCTTGTGATCTGTGAAATAGATGTTAGAACTGTTACAGCAATATGTATGCAAACCTTTCTAATGTATGTAACAACGTTGATTTCAGAGATAAGATTTTTTTAATGCCGCTTACAACGGACAATTATTGCACTATATTAGTTTGTGTGATGCTATTGGATTTTGCAAAACGTGTATCGCTCTGTTTCTACTAAAGGCAGCAGTGACTGATAGCCGTTCATTAATCATTTCTTAAAGAGAATGCGTTCGCCTCCGGAACGGGAGATCCCGGGTTCGAATCCCAGCCGGAGCACGAGGTGTGTCCTTGGGCAAAGACACTAAACCACACGTGCCTCAGTCTACCCAGCTGTAAATGGGTAGCAGCGATGAAAAACTCGCTGCCTCTCTCTCGCGAATGTGATGATATCTGGAATGAGTGTTCGAGAGCGTTTAAATAAGCTACGGAGCTTTCTTCGCAATCGAACTAAAATAAATTCGTATAAACTAAAGAGAATGCGAGTATCAAGGAATATGTTATATTTACCAGGGCATGCTTGCTTACTGCATGACATCACCTGTTCTGTGCTACCTTCACAATATTTCCAAAGCAAGGATCTTGGATTTATACATGTTCGTTGGCGACTTCGCACTCCTCCACCACAACTGTCACTGCATGATCCCCAGATACCCCAGCTCGACCAGTTACCATCTGAAAATCAATCAAATAAAATCAATTTGATAGCTTCCCGACAAAGGACTTAAAGTTTCGATTTTGCAAGGACCTTTTTTATGTCATATCTTCCGTAAGGATCAGTTACATTTACAAAACCATTCAGTACATATAGAAAACTGTTAACATGTTGCAACCTGTTGGTATTACAATTAATAGTGGGACATGTCACTTGGCTACGATCATTTCTGATGACATTCAAAATAATGTAACGCATCACAATGCGCTAAGAAACACTAAAGAAGTGTTCGTTGGGTAGAAATGTTTTTGATAAATAAAATACACTAAGAAATCAAGCTTTGAGAGTGTAGAGAAGCTCAAACATGTAAAAATCAGGGGTATTAACACTAGACATACTGGTCCAATCATGACCACTATTCCTATTATGATGCACGTTGTGAAATGCAAACTTCTAGGTAAACATCTAGCTATAGGTCTACGTTCTTGTTTCCATGGACAACACGCCATGCACTGCATGCAAATGGTTACAGAATGAAGGGAATAGGGAATAACAGGTACATGTAGAATGTGTGAAAACAGACACAGTAAATGAATCGCTTCAAAATATTGAAGTATGGGGAAGTGATAGCTATACCAATGTGTAATGAACTCATTATTGATCTTTAAACGGGTACAGGGTCTAATGCACCAATCTTCCATCTTAAAACTTTAAACGTAACCTCGACATTTGAGCTACTGACATGGGTCCTTTGCGCGACAAGCTATCCGGACGGATGGGCAGACGCATGTACGCTAGTACATACGCCCAACCCACATTGTGACAACTATGTCGATCCGCCGAGCATGGAAAAATGAATAAATGTCAATTTTTAGGTAATTTGCATTATCTTGACCTTTAGCTTCAGTTGGACACGTTTGATTTCGAATATGAGGTTTGTTTTGTATTTTGTACTAAGAGTTACCTTGATCATAAAATGGTCAGTTTTGTATGGAAATGTAAAATAACTGTATGATGTGAGTTATATTCACGTAAAGATTAAGCTTTACATTTATAACGAAACTGTCACATTCGGACACAAAAGTAATTTATATCGGCTGTCTTTGACGCCGTATTTCTCTGACCATGTTTGATAAAAAGCCACATACAACTAATGTTAAGGAGTGTTTGGGTGTATCACATATGGTGCTAACAGACGGATCAAACCTTCTCTTTATTAATAAATAAATAAGTTTTGTCTTGAATGTCACTTTACTTATTTAAAGAAAGGGAGTTACATTTTTCAGTTAAATGTTTTAATCAAGATAATTATACTGACCTTTGGGTAGTGCAATCAAGACAATCACAACAATGTCTACAACGAACAGAACAACAATCATCGCTATAACTACATACACCGCATATTTTATCCGGTTCGGTAAATCATCCCAATGGAAGCTTCTGCTTGCATTTTGAATACGATCCGCTTCGGTTTGCTTGATACCAAGTCTTAATTTTTCATAATGACC
>JAFMSR010002369.1:0-24991 GCA_022818135.1 Saxidomus purpurata
GGTTAGATGTTGTCACATGAATGATTTTATAATCTAGTAAATGGTATTTATCCCCAATTTTCAAAGTGCGATGAAATCTGTACAAACAATACAAACTTCGACGTTTATCGGAGATGAGAAAATTCAATTACCAACGTGCTACCCTGTATGTTTACTCTAGAATGATAATGGTTAGTATATTATGTTTCAGTTACTAGTGTTAAGACAGACATCGCGTTACTCCCCATATAAAATCAAATTACAACTGTACACCAGTTAAGCTTTTACTCGTAAGAAATGGAAACACCTTATAAAAGCTTCATCCTGTGAAACATAAAATCTTTTATGCAATTGTCTACTGGTAACACTGTAAATATATTAGAGATTTCAAATGGTATTGATGGTCAGCACGAAGTTTTACATAACAATATTTTATCTATTTGTTCATTACACATACAGTAACACATGCATAGTTATAACTGTAAAAGTGCCTATACAAAAAAAAAAAAATATTTTGAATGGCTAATTTAACCTGAAACTGTTGGAGTGAAGGAGCTTTTGGTGTTTCTGTCGTGACATGTGCATCAGGAAAACAAACTTAATCCTTGATTTTCTTATCAAATATTTTACTCGAAATATTGACCGTTATTAACTGGCAGATACAAATTTGCTTATTTAAAGGCGTTCGTTTTACGGATGATTAGTCTTCTTATATTAGTAAATACCACCTCTTTTCGCGTTGAACATTCATTATTTGTATTAAAGATACACTTGTGTATGAAAGTCGCAACAAATTGGGACAGGATATAACCAGTAAGTGATTTTTTAACATAAGTTAGAGGATATTTCAAGGTAAGTGCATTTGTTACAGTCAATTATAGATAATCTTTTTTAAAGTTTTGTTTATATCGTAAGACAGTTTCGAACTTGCTTTCAGTAGTCGACTTGTTTGGATCAAGCAGAATAAACTACTTGTTGATAAACTATATGACAAATAGTGAATTGTTGAGTGTATAATACCAAGCCATAAACTTATTCAAATTGCATCTGATACTTTAAGACTATGCTGCTGCAACATTGGCACACTATCAACGATGTATTGCATGTACAGTATATATTCTATAAATACGTAGCACGATCAGTGTCTGTCCTCTTTAATCATTATTGTTTATCTAAAAATTAATGCAGGCCGTTCCGTCTAAGTAAAAACGGGTCTTTGATACTGGAGGAATCTGAATCAAACTATCTGATTGTTTTCTCTAGAGATCTTTGTCTTATCAATGATATTATATATACCTCATTCCAATATCTCCGTCAGATAGGAAATGGTTCGCCTTTATATATTTTATTTTAAAATATCTACATTACAAAATTGATAATAATATGGTAATAAAGTAATTGAAACATTTCTTGGGCAAAGTCATTAATGTTTATTTGTTCACTTTTTAAGTGTTTATATATAATAACATGCCGCCCATCATTACTAAGTAAACTGTCCGTCATAGTCGTCAAAGATAAAATACCCACAAATTTTTATTCAAATTCATGTTTTAGCTAATAAATGACAGTGAAATTGCAGTTTTTTATTTGAATAAAAATACCGCCTTACGGGGTCACACTATACCAGTACGTATCGCTTCTGAAGCAAATTGCAAGATACCGGGACACCGATTTTTATCGCGCAGCCCTAGTTAGAAATAAAGTAAACCTATTTAAAACTGATCAAAATACTGATTGTCGCACGTAACTCAACAAGAATATAATACAGACTAAATGCATCATGATAAAACGGATGTTATGATTATCACATGTAATTATAATGGTAGTTAAATATATCATACCTGTTACAATGGAATTTGCAAGTTTTGCCTATCCAGCTACAAACAAAAATGTCTTTCAATATGCTTCCTAATTTGTATGTTCATAGTATGACTTTTGCTTTGGTGAGATTTTATGACCCATATTCTTTAATAGTTCTGCATTGTGTTTTACATTCACTTACCCTTGAATAAAAGGCAATAAACTGTCAGTTTGTGTAGATGCAATTCATAAAATGCCCATATCTTTGAAAAGTATGCTACCTAGTTCATTTCAGCAAATCTTGCAATCCAATGATTTTTCATTATGTAATGTTTTAAAAAACAATAACGTAATTTTTTTTTTTTTTTTTTATCTATCTATACTAATGTAAAAGTTTTCTATACCTGATTGCGAAATAAGGTCTAACAACTTAGATTAATCGCGTTCGAGACTCATTCAACATGAAATCAATCAAGAACAAAAAGAGAGAGAGGCAATTAAAACAAAAATATGTGGTTTGCCTAAGGACACAGCCGCCGTCATATATCATTCGTTTCCTAAACAGATCTCGAAAAGAATGTCTACAAATTTTGGCCCGCCGCAGTGTTATTGCAAGTAAAATTATTTAGAAAATTTTGAGTCCTATTCGCAATGGATAGCTCAAAGAAGCGAATGAAAATGGTCAACTAAGAATTACAAAGTACTACATTGAAGCATTTTACTTTCCAGTCGACACTCTGACCGAAAACCCGTGTGATATTACTACATTTCGATTTCTAGGTAATACATGTTTTTGTACTTTTAAAAAAGTCTGCTTTAATGCCGAGGTAGGTCGGGTGAATAAATTTTTAAACATACCTTTAGTTTTGGAAAGAGGCAGTCGTGCGCAACACTGGTGGCGTGGTTATAAACCAGATTTTTGAGAGAATAATATGCCCGATTTACTTTAAAGTTACCGGTTCGAGCCCTAGTACGACCTTATAGTTTTTATCTTATTGATTTCAATGACTTTATTTTTGTTTCTCTTTATTTCTAATAGAAGGAAATATTTATGTGTTAGCTTACTTGTACTCAGAAAGGACTAAATGAAAACGATGTCGTAATAATTTTAAACAACACTCACACACGCATCAGCTACGGGAACTATACAAATACGACTGTTGTCATAGCTGTTGGGAAAATATAAAAACCGCATATGATTTCCATCAATTCTGAACGTAGGGTTACGGGACATGGCCAGGGGCTGGTCCGGGGTGGGTGGTGGTGTTGTGTCCCCTTTGTCCCCAGCTAGTGTACAACAGTATAGCTAGACATTTGTGAACACATTTTATGCGGAAAGGGATGTTTTCATGAATCGTTATTCATTTCCACTAGCGTCAGAAAAATAAGTGTATAAATATTTACATAAACTTAGTGCTCATAAAGCTACTGGTCTGGATGATATCCTATCACGCTTTATAAAAGATTGTGCTTCCATTATTGCAAGTCCCCTGGCTCATGTTATAAATTTGTCTTTAATTCCCGGAGTTGTTCCCGATGATCTTAAGATGACTAGAGTTGTCCCCCTTTATAAGAAAAGCGATAACACTTCTGTTGGTAATTATCGCCCAGTCTCTATTTTAAGTAAAGTGTCAAAAATATTTGAAAGAGTGGTGTATGATCAGTTGGAGTCTTACTTTCAGGAAAAAAGGGTTACTTTACCAATATCAGTCAGGTTTTAGAAGTGGCTTTTCTACTGATACCTGTTTGATTCATTTAACCGATTTAATCAGAATGGAAATGGATAAGGGTAATATTGTTGGCACGATACTATTGGATCTGCAAAAAACATATGATACTGTAGATCACGCTATTTTGCACATGAAACTTCAAGCTGCTGGACTCGATGACGATATTTTAACATGGTTCAGATCTTACCTTTCTGACAGGCAGCAGCTCGTAGATGTGGCGGGTACACATTCTACAGCTGCTCCAGTAAGCTGTGGCGTCCCTCAAAAAGGTCCATACTTGGACCACTTCTACTTTTAATTTATGTGAATGACATGTCAGCAGTTATAAAAGAAAAACTTCTGTTGTATGCTGATTACTCTGGAATTCTTGTGTCATAAATGTAAATCTGATGTGGAAAAAACGTTATCAGATGCCTTACATCATGTAAGCCATTGGTTAATAGACAGCAAGTTATCCATACACTTAGGTAAAACAGAGTCTATCTTAATTGGTTCCAAGAGTAGGTTAAAATCAGATCCTAATCTCAAGGTCACTTGTAATGGTGTACCCATTAATCCTGCTTCTGCTGTCAAAATCTAGGTGCTACACTTGATCAAAATCTGTCATTTGATTCAATGGCTCGTTCAGTACTCCAAAAGGCTAATTCAAGGTTCAAGTTTTTATATCGCAAACGAGAATAACTCACTCAACATACTCAAACATTACTGGTCATGTCCCTGATTCAGTGCCATTTTTACTATGCCTGTTCTATTTGGGACAATGGTCTGACACAAGTTTTAGAAAATAAGTTTCAAGTAACTCAGAACAAGTTAATGAGGTTTGTACTGAATTTAAACTGTAGAAGTCATATAGATTGAGAACATTTCAGAAAACTCTATTGGCTACCTGTTAAAGAACTTGTCATGTGTTCAATATCAAAAATGGTTTCGCCCCAGTTTACATGGGTGACCATTTTGTGTCTCAAGATAATGTTCATAATTATAGTACAAAACTTAGTAATAAAGGTGATTTTGCTATTCCTAAGGTAAAGTTTAAGTATTTTTTTTATTTTTCATGGAATTTAGTGATGTATAGCATGTATAATTTTGGTATGGTTTATATAGTTCAATGTTTCTTAGATATTCCACTTTATTTTTTTTTCATATATATTTACACAGCTTGCTACATAAATAAGATGTAGGCATTTTTAATTGTCAGTCAACACTGATATTTTCATGTTATATAATTACAGTCTCACAGAAATGAAATGTGATAATTACATTAAATTAAATTATAATTTTTGTGATAAGATCCACGTAAAATATGTGATAAATATAAATGTTAAAACAATTTGTGATATTTAAGTTATGTGATACTCTGTGATATGATTACTGTACGTGATTCATTACCTCTCTCTGTCATGCCACCCAACACAAAGGGGCAACAATGGAAATAAGGTAAGTGGCCAGAAAGAGAAGTGGAAAGAAAAGAAAGAAAAGAGGGAAAATAGTCATCAACTTTTTTTCTGCTGAAGTCAATTCACTTCTATTAAGATCCATTTTATTAGGAAAGCTAATGTCGGCGTCAATTAATCTGTAATGTGGTGCGACTGCGTGTCCTATTATGATATAACCACTGAAAGTCCCATTTCCTTTTGGGAGAAATAAGGGGGATTGTCGGGCATTATTATATCACATTTTACTATTAAGACAGAAGAAAAAGTTTTTTTTTTTTAGATCAGAGCATGTCATGATTTTTCCAGCTTAAATATGTTAAATTCTATAAATAACGAATTGTTTGCCATGTTTTGTATCAACCACGTCTTGTCCATTAAGTATTAAAGCCCAAAAGACAACACTTCTATGATTAACTGTTGAAATGCACAGTAAGCACTTATTATCGTTGTAATATAAGAAAGCTTGTGCTATTTGAAACCATTTTATTTATCATTTTATAGTATCGAACTTAAAACGTTCTATATATAAGCAAATTGTTACACTGTATACCATTTAAACTATCTAATCATTTGTTTTCCTTCTTTAGGAATGAACTACAGATGTTATTTGATCAAATGACTTTGAAAATAAAACTTTGAATTGTAAGGTGCAATCACGTTTGTAAAAACCGTTGATCACCATATCAACGGTACAAATACAGAGAGTTCAATGATTTCGACATAGCATGAAAAACTGACATAACATTGCAATTAATGCATACAAAACTTGTGTTGATTCACTATATTTGTATACTGACATATCATACTATAAAATAACTGTGGACAAAATGCAAAATCCTGTGCATAAATGATAAAACAACCAGTTAATAAAATGTATCTCTACAACATGATAAATGCATGAGAAAGTGAAGATATACTTTTAGATTGAGATCAATATTAAAACGTTCTACATCTAAATTTTCATTTTTTCGTACGTAATTCAACAATGCTACGGCAGAAACGTTTAGGATATCGATTGTATCAAAGAATGAATAAATAGTTGCCTTGCATAATTACTTGCGTATGTTGGCATTGTCTAGTGTTAAGATGAAATTCTAACTCGCATATGATGGCATTGTTAAATGCTCTGATGAAACTGTCAATTAATATAACAAAATGAATCAAATTATTGCCATTATAATCTGTCATAATGACAGTCATAATATATTTCAAAAGTATTCCTGTCTCAAGACTCACTACAACAGCGAGGAATAAACGCTAATATTAATAACCGCTTCGGAATATGGTATCACATGTGACACTTATATTTACAAACACAAATTAGTATCAACACTTTTAGTTCTATTTGAGAACGTATTTGATATTTAATCAAAATCATTGCTATAACAGAGCGGGTAGAAATAAATTAAATGAAATGGCTAGAAACTGTCACATAAATGATTTTATCATCTGGTATGTAGTATTTATCCCCAATTTTCAACGTGCGATAACATCAGTTCAAACACTAAATTATCGCCGTTCAAAAGAGTGGAAACTTCAATTACTACCGTACTACGTTATCCATTTACGCCACGATGGTAATGGTCAGTTTATTATATGTGTCAGTCATAGATGTAAAGACACCGCGTTACCCCTCAAATCAATGTACCATTATAAAAGAAATATACACAATACAACAAGTAGACCATTGCCCGTTTTCTGATATATATTAGCTCGGAGTATAGCAAAACGAAGTAAATACGCAATAAAACCTCTCTTATCTAAATACCACAGTGACACATGTTAGCTTGTTCTGCTAAAACGTCGGATATTAGTTTTAAACTTCGTCGACCTGAACACAACACCCACTCGGGTCTTAAACCGAAATGATGTATTTGTGTTTCAAAACTAATATTTGATGATATTTGTAGGTAAGTAAAATTGTGACATCCAATTCAAGATCATTTTGTCTATAAAGATTCTATACATTATGATTATTTTCTTTGCTTAACGCTGTCGAATTCTTTACACGGAACACCTTTAGCTTGACTGAAGTGTAAATAACTTGACTGCTTGAAAACATTATGCACGTGGCGATTAATATGGCCTTGGTCTGATAAGGGTGTAAAGTCGTGGAGAAGACGTAATGTCTGCTAAATAGCATTTAAAGCTCATGTCCTTTTAAAAAATATAAAAGCCCAAAAGACAACACTTCTATGATTATCTGTTTAAATTCACTGTTAGAACTTTTTGTTGTAATATAAGAAAGCTTGTGATACCATTTTATTTACCATTTTATAGTATCGAACTATAAGCGTTCTATAAATCAGCGAATGATTCCACTGTATTACCAGCGAAGTTATCTAATTAACTTATTTCTACTTTTTTAGGGATGAACTACAGATGTTATTTGATCAAATGACTTTGTGAAAAACCCTTTGACTTATAAGATGCAGTAGCGTGATCATAGCGGATACCATTTAATGAATGTATCTGTTTATGATGTCTTCCCTTTCTCTGGTCGTGAATAGGACGGCGCCAATTTTCCGCCACATTTATTTGCAATTTTCATCTTGTATATATACATCTGCGACGTTATTGAAATCACGCCTTTTGTTAATAGAAAACACGGAGATAGTGAATCTGTAACTTTTAACGCGATGTCTTCTCATTTAAAAGCATCCGTAACAATCGCGTATTGTATTAGTATCTAGTTTACAGTGACATATAACGAATGAAATGGTCATTGAAAACTTTTCAATCCGAGTGAAACAGCCAGTTTGTTTGTCTGTGTAGATGATATTGCAACAATGTAATAAAGAGATAATGTATATTTTGACAGGTATCTGATAGTATCAATATCTGACAATTTGGTTTTATACAATTACGATCTCATTGCGGTACAATACAGATCGTATCGTGGTATTTTTCATTTGAAACTGTTACAAAATAGCCGTCTGTAGAATATCAGATATATCGTTGTTCACAAGTTAATTTAGGATGTATGTCAACTAGTTATTTGATAGTATAACGTTTTTGGTACATTTGACAGGAATACGATTTTCTGTTTGATTTAACAAATGTACTGTTCATTATTATATGGCAATATGATTATAAGTTACAATTAACCTATTACTGTTTGTTGTCACTTTTATATGTCTTAAATGTCATAATTTTGCCGATACTTTGAGATATATATTTTTCATTAATTACTTCTTCATGAAGCAGTGTTATATTACCATTTAAAGGTTTATTTCCGGCTTAAATAAATCGCTGAGATTGAAAACAAGACGTCAAATATATAGAATTGCCCTTTTGCGTCTGTTATAATTTCAGTTTATATTACATGTATTTAATTGTCATTTGCATTTAGATTTTAAGGGTAGGTCTAATTCTAACCACTACTTTCTTTTATGGTAGGCCAGGTTCGAATAGATGGAGCCTTGCCTTTTAAGCACGTCTTTTTTGTCTTGGGGACGAATACAATATGTTGTTAAAACGTAAGTACTGAACTGAACTACAATATAATGGCAGTACAGGTTTTCGTTCATAGCCAACTGTTATAACCAGTCAATACCAACGATACTATGTAGAATTACCTTCCGCACTTTATTTGCCTAAACAAAAACGTGACATTAAGATTATATTAGCATCATAGACCACTTTGTACAGCTTACTAAAGGTCCATTACTAACACGAAATCAAATCTTCTTTTTGTCCTATTTTCGCTTTATTGAATGTTGTAAACAGTCACGCATATACTTTGCACATCATTGGAAGTAACGTTCTTAAATTATAATTCAAAATAGGCATGCTTATTTATGTACAACCTATTTACAGCCTATCTCTGGGAGATTTCTGGAAAATTACAAAAATATTTGAAAACGGGAAAACCTACTTTCGTTTTTGAAGAGGCAAAATATAATTTATTAATTATTTTGTTAAACTCAATTTTTCAACACAATATGGTCAAAATCAATGTAGTATGTTTTATGTTTCCTTCTGAGAAAACGCCCGTTACGATTCCAGATTTAAAAGAAAATTGGATTTTGTGTTAGTAATTGGCCTTTAAACTCCTCATATAAATACGTTTCAAACGCTCTTAGAAACATATTCATATATTTTATATCGACAATTCGTTACATCATGTACTAAGTATGTTTAACTTACTTGGTGTTATCATAACAGAATCACAAAGTATGGTATCATATATTTTGCAGCTACCTCCGACGAAGCAATAAAGTTCGTTTAGAATATAATGCAGCTGTATGGAATGTAAACCGTTTAGCCACAAACTTTTATGACGGTTTTTAAGTTATCATTCAAAATCAACTCAGAAATATTCAAGTTATTGCATGAAAACGAGCTACAGGTTTAATTTTTTGACATAAAAACTGTCAGTTTAAAATAGTTTGATATTCAGTCACAGCACGCAAAATTGAAAACAAAATGTGCGGACAGTATCTAACCGAGCTAACACATTAAACAAAGAAAGATGTTAGAACTTTAATTTGAAAGACATTTTATCTGTTCAGCTGAACGTAAGAATGTTTTGTTAGAAATTATGTCATCCTTAACATTAAAAAGTCCTCAGTGTAGCTGGAAAATCATTGTTGAACACATTGGCAGCTATGTTATACTGTGTCAAGAAAGAAACTATGATACAACTGTACGTTAAAATTCAGTAGAACCTGTGAATAATTTCAGTTGATAATTATTCAAATGCATATTATAGGAAATAATTCACTGCATATAATGGGGATTTATCCTTTCATGTGAATTGAAGTACTGATAAACCATAATAATGCAGAACCTACGTTTATACGTATAGAGGTCTCTGGTCCATTATCAGCATTGTCATTCACTGACAATAAAACACTGTTTCTAAAGTCTGGTTGAACACCCGCCTACCCTATATTTCTCACCAAGTTTTATAACTAATGTGAGTATTAAATATCTTTCCAATATTATGATATAAATAGCTTCGTTGATAACATATGACAGGAACTACTTCAGAGTGTATGCGCGGTGGCAGACAAAATACTTACATTTAAATCTCAATTTTGTCTGTAAAACTTTAATAATTATCTCTCTCACATTTTAGCACAGTATTTTCATACTTGTAGTATAAAAATAAAATAAAGATCCAAATTGAAGACCGGAAATAGTAAACAAGCACTAGCGTTATAACCTGGAAATTATTTCATTTTAGGTACCTAGCGCAGAGAAAATTTCTGTAAAAGTATCTTATCATCTAAGCCTTACCTTAACACTCTCTGTTTTTAGCTCACCTGGCTGTACCAGGGTGAGCTTTTAGGATGGATGAATGTCCGTCGTCCGTCAACATTTTGCTTCAAAAGACATCTCCCCTGAAACCATTGGTCCAATATTGATGAAACTTCGCAGGTATGTTTCTTGCATGAAGCTCTACCAAAATTGTTCAAACAATTATATTCCGTGCAGAACTCCGGTTGCTATCGTATCAAATAGGAAACAATTTAAAGATCGTCTTCTTTGAAACGACAATGTATTAAGCTTAGACATTTAGCATGCAGCATGGCCTTGTGGACCTCTACCAAAATTGCTCAAATCAGGAACCCTGGGTTAAAATTGTCTCCGCCCGGGGGTGTCTTTTGATTTTAAATAGGTTTATATAGGATAAATTTTAAAATCTTCTTAATCTTCTTCTCCAAAACCACGAGGTCTATAGACAAGGCATTTACTATATTACTATATTTACTATTGTCTAGTGGTCTTCTACCAAGTTTATTCAAATCATACACCTGGGATCAAAATTGACCCCGCCTAGGGGGTGACTTGTTTTACATGGACACATGAAGGAAAATCTTTAACAATCTTCTTCTTCGAAATCACAAGATTTATAGCTTATGTTTTTAGTGTGTCATAGTGTCTAGTGGACCTTTTCAAAGTGTGTTCAAATTATGCCCTTTATGTCAATATTGGCCCCGTCAAGGGGGTCACCTGTCTCACTTAGACGTATATAGGAAAACATTTAAAATATTCTTCTCAAAAATCATATAGATCCTAAATATTCAGTGTGTAACGGTGTCTTGTCGACTTCTTCAAAATGTCTTCGAATCATGCTACCAGGGTCAAAATGTACACTGCAATGGAGGTCGCATGGTAAAGAAAAAAAACCTTTAAAAATCTTCTTTTCCTAAACTACAAGGCCTAGAGCTTAGATAAATGGTATGTATCATTGTCAAGTGGTCTTCTACCTACTTTGTTCAAATCATGCCTCTGGCGTCAAAATTGACCACATTCACCAGACAAGTGCACTTGCACTCATCTGAACGATGTAGGGCCTCTTGTTTGTTAATTGCAGTCGAATCATGATCTGCACTTTTCGTTCTGATATTGTTTTCAGTGATATGAACTGACCGTTTTAAAAATGTTCAGTCTGATCATGATCTGCACTGTCATTTTTTTATTTAACGCTGTTGGATCATGATGTACACTGTCTTTTTTCAATAATTGCTGTCTGATTATGACCTGCACTGTCTGTTTTTTTTATTAATTTCTGTCTGATTTGCACTGTCTGAGGTTTTTTTGCAGTCTGATCATGATCTGCACTTTTCGTTCTTACATTTATGTTAGTGTGATCATGATTTACCCTGTTCGATTTAGATTTATTGCAGTCTGATTATAATGTGCACTAATCGTTTTTTTCATATTTGACTTTCTGGTCATAATCTGCACTTACCGTTATTTATATATTTCTTTATGATCATGATCATCTCTTTTTGATGATGCTGTCTGATCATAATTGCACCCTTCGCTATTTTTTTTTCTGTTGTCTTATCTTGATCTGCACAGGTCGTTTTCATTTAACTGTCCGATCAGGATTGACACTGTCCGTTTTTATTGATTGCAATCTTATCATGATCTGCAATGTCAGATTTTTCATTTTTTGTTTTATGATCATGATTTGCACCGTCTGTTTTAAATATATCTTGATCATTGGAAAAGGGACATTCGAATATTTTAAAATAATTATTCGATAAATCTTAACCAGATGCAATTAACATTTTTGTCATCCCTTTAGATAATAGTCAGTATTTATGTTGCAGTCATTAATGTAAATACATCGAGTTACTCCCCAAATGAAAACACCATTAAAAATTAAATTACAACTGATTAACAAAGTCAGTTTACACATCAGTTCAGCTTTCACTGTTAAGAAAAGGAAACAACTTACAAAAGTTTCATCCTGTGATACCTAAAATACTTTATGCAATTATCTCCTGGAAACACTGTAAAAATATTAGAGATTATAAATAGTATTGATGGTCAGCACAAAGTTTACATACACATATTTTATTGATTATTTTATAACACATCACAATACAAGGACATGAGCATACACATGTTGGATTTAAGGTTTTACTATCGATACTGATGCACGTGTACATTTGTTGCCGTAATTGTAATTATGCAGTTATTAATGTGATATAAAACTGACAGTTAAATGTACACCAACATTATTGTAAAAACAAAAACTAACTTCAAAAAAAAATGGTCGGTGCGATTTTGAGTATATAAAAGAAATGGGTAGCTAGATTTCATAATATATTTCCGGTCAAGTGTTATGATTGGGACATTAACCATGGATATTTCGTCTACAGAGCAAATGCTCTCCCAACCGACTGAGATAACCAGTCGCTTACAATTGTCTCTCCAATGGTTATAATGTCCTTGTCGTGACTTGCGCATCCGGAATACAAACTTTATCTCTGATTTTCTTATGAAATATGTTACTCGAAATATGATAAAAAAATCGGATGTATGGTCAGTTTAATGCGCTCACTTAGTTAAATGTATCCTTGGTTATGGATGAAAAATATATTATTTGTAAGTACAGCCCTAAAATACTTTTGTATCGGAACCAAAAATGATGGACACGCTTATATCAGTTAGTTATAATATAATATTTCTTTAGTGTTTAAAACTAATATTGGATGATATTTATAGGTAAGTGAATTTGTGAGATTATAACTAATACTGTTTAAAAATCATATATATTAGTTGTTTTTTTCTTCCTGAAACATTGTCATTTGTTTATATTATACTATATGAATGACCAAATTGGCATGCATTATTCAGATCTAGAGCATCTTAATTGTGGAAAGAAATGTGTATTTGATTCTCAGTATATATGAATAGTTTGATTCGCTGTTCATACAATATATACAATAGATTATAAGATTTTTTTTACTCGAAACAAAAAAATAAGATGTCTAGTCCTGAGGCACAGAACTTGATATGTTTATTTTAGTTGGAAAGCATTTGACTATGCTGTAGTTTATTTGTAGTGCAAAAAAGGCGCACATACTTATAACAGCTACATACGATAGTGATATTTGAATCTTTCAGCTGCAAAGTTTTCATGACCCAGAGTAATCGATCGTTTTTCAGAGACGTTTTACATTATATGCAGTTCATAACAAGGAACCCTTGTTACGAGTGTTCATTCAAATGAAAGTTTTATTTCTGTAGTTTAGATATATTTAGTAGTTAATTAGTTGTTGCCAGAAGTAATTATATTAATAAAGGGTAGGCTCTTATTTAAATAAAACCGAGGAACGGTTATGTGTTTTTAGATTGTCACACTATTCTGTAAACTTTGAAACCACGTGGAAAATAAACGCCACAAGAAGATTCGTATTTATTAATAATACTGCTGTAAAACGTAAGAACACGGCCGAGTTCTCCGACTAGTTTGTTTGTTTCATCGGGAATCTCGTGTCGTATCGATCTTATCGATCATCATTCATGAATACATCAGTAATCGTGTGTACATCGTGCATTCCGTTTGTGTGTATCGTTCGTTTTTCGTTCGTACCGTGTAAACAGTTAGTTAAACGTGAACGCCACTGTACTATCTGTTAAAATTACATTTAGATGTATCATAAGTTTACTCTGTGACAACCTCTGTCAAGAGCTTGTTTGAAAGATTAACCTATAAGAATACCATTTAGGTAATGTTTTGGCTGATATCATGATATTATACGTCTGGTTGTGTTAGAAAATAGCCTTCCATATAAAGTCTCAAATCTCTCTTTGTTCACAAATTCATTAGGTTGCCCGTCAACCAGGTATTTAATAGTATAAATCTTTTTTTTATAATTTTTAAAAATTTTATTTGCCGTGTCATTTTGTCATTCAACTTATCTTCAAGCAATGGTGAAAATTGTACAAGTCTAAGAACAGTACTATAGCTTAATTGTAATTATTATCATTATCGTACCATTGTGTCAAGACATTTAGCTATATAATTCGGATTTGCTGTCATCTTGTTCTTTATGAAGCTATGTAATATTCATTTGCAGGGTATTCCCGATCAAAATGATTCAATAACGTGAAAAACATCATTTATTGATCAAGACGCTATACAGTAATGACTCGAAAATAAGTTTATTTTCTTTGCACCCGTCATAGACGCAGCTTATAATACATTGTTAACATTGTCAGTGGCACTTGTGTAAGATTTAAGTTTATACCTTAATGCCAGCCGCCGTTGTTTATTTCTAAAGACAAAATAGTTTCGTTTTTTATTGGTCGAATTATTTGTAAGAAATAAGTAAGTCGCAATCGGTTTTATTGACATGTTGTGATAGAAAAGGCTGTTGTAAATATTGCACAATTCTAGCTAATAGGTATTTCATTATACATTTTACGCTTATAAGATATGTGCGTACGAAACAGAGTTAGAAATGAGGTATTTTAAATTAATTTAAAACTAACCAAAGTAACTGATTTGTAACATATCTGAGTTCATGTACTGATTAGACACAAAGAGTTACCATTTAATCATTGACATGTAAAAATAATGTAAATAGCAGAACAGAGAGTGAGAGACGAACACACTATCATAGCTAGCTGAATATATCGTTTAACAGTAAAATAATACAGAGACTTCAATGATTGCGACACAACATGACAAACTGACATATCATTGCAATTAATACATACACAATGACAATCGTATTCAGTTATTACAGTATTGTGATTCTTTTCTTAGCACAAATCTGTATGGTTTACATTGTATCGCGCGTAACTTAAAACATGTATGTTATAGAGTAACGAAACCTAATACTAATTGTGACAAATTTAAAATTGTGCACCAGGCTGTTTGTGTGTTAAATAGTGATAATTCACATATGAGTACGTAATTCAATAATGTAACTGCAGAAACGTCAAGGATATCGATTGAATAAAAAATAAATAACTATATGCCTTTTATATTAATTTGCATATGTTGGCATTGTTTGATTTTAAGATGACATTTTTACTTGCGTATGTTAGCATTGTTAAATGCTATGATGAAACTGTCAATTAATAGAACAAAATTAATCAAATTATTGCCATTGTAATCTGTTATAATGACAGGCATAATATATTTCAAAAGTATTCCTGTCTCATGACTCACTATAAAAGCAAGGAATAAACGTTGATGTTGATAACCCCTTCTGAATATGGTATCACATGTGACTATTTGAGAACGTATTTGATATTTAATCAAAAGCATTGCTATAACAGAGCCAGTAGACACAGATTGAACGAAATGGCTATAAAGTGTCACATAAATGATTTTATCATCTGGTATGAAGTATGTATCCCAAATTTTCAACGTGCGATAAAATCAGTTCAAACACTTAAATCATCGCCTTTCAACAGAGTGGAAAATTCAATTACTACCGTACTACCTTGTCCATTTACGCCACGATGGTAATGGTCAGTTTATTATATGTGTCATTCATTGATGTAATGACACCGCGTTATCCCTCAAATAAAAGAAATTACAACTGTATAACAAGTCGACCATTGCCCGTTGTGTGATATATATCAGCTCGAAGTATAGCAAAAAAAGAGGAGGAAATACGCCATAAAACTTCTCTCTTACCTAATTATCACAGTGAAATATGATAGTTTATTCTGCTAAAACATTGGATATAAGTTTTTCGAAAAAATATTCTAACTAAGTGAATGAAAACCTATTATAAAATATTTATTTTTAAAAAATTCAAGTCAATAAGTTGTTCAATAGTTTTCGGTACAGCTGAAAAATATACATTTTGTAGTATCATTTCAGTAATCTACCGATGATGATACATGTAATTATACAAAACCGATTTAATTACAGCTGAAATGTTTTCTGTGTGTAAATTGACATTCTTTGTCTCTCCACCGTTTATGCATCGAACAATTTATCTATGCAAGTTATATTTGTTTTTACATGAAGCATTGTGATACTACGATCAGACAGCGTATTTTGGTCAAAGTAAATTGAGAAGAAAAAATCACTCACTTAACAATACGTAAGAAAACAGAACCAGTAACAAGAAATTATTTAATATCACCTGTTTTTGCATCCGTTATAATAGCAGTTGATTATATCGTACAAAAATGTACATTGTCATTTCTACTGTAAGAAAAGTTTTGAGTTGATGAGAATGCTAAACTCATTGTTTTATAATTGTTCCCAATTACAACAGAACAGCAAAGTTTATTTTCATTGATGAACTGATAATGTGACATAGAGTAAACTAAATTTTTAATACCAACACAAAAGGAAAAAATAGTAATGTATCGGTAACTGTTACCTTCATATGTCTATTACCGCTGCATTAAACGTCAGCAATGTAATAGTTTATCGTTTAGAGAAAAATATACCTTATTAAAATTGAAGCTTTTGTTTTCTTTCATTTTAATCATCTCATGCTTTATACAATTCAAGAAAAGATATTATGTTATTTTGACTTCATTGTGATATTATGTTATTGTGCGCACCATAAACCGGTTTAAGCTCCCCAGTGGTGTTTTTGCCACTGACCGTTCCAAGGCGGTGCCCCACTGTGTTCCTTTAATTGTTCGTTTTGTCCTCGTGCTTTGTATGCTAGTGTGTGTTGGTAGTGTACGTGTGTGTGTGTGTACATGATTGTGTGTATGTGTGTGTTGTGTGTGTGCGTGTGTTGGTGGTGTGCACTTCTGGGTGCTGTGGGGCTCGTTTTGGGGAGGCTGCGTTTTTGGTACGTGACTTTCCCTGTTTGATATTATTTTTGTTTTTTTTTCACACAAATACAGTTCAATTGCATAAAGTAACGCAGAGTAAAATTTATCACAGATCAATGATATTTTGTTACGTAAGTTATTGTTCCATAACTTCTAGCAGAAGGACTACGCATTGTATTTAGTACAACAGATGAATGCTTATACTGAAACATTTTTGATTATATTTTGTGTTCATGTGTCCTTTTTATCAAAGTAGTTATGCCGGATATCAATTATTTGAGTATGTTGTGTATCAACTAATATAAAATGTTTTTAACATAATGAATCTCCAGTTTTTGCCTAAACTTTTACCACTTTGACGTCAGAACATTTAAAACTTGAATAACATGTAGTTTTTATAGATAAAGTGAAATTTGTCACGTATAAACAGTCATTGTAGATTATTGTCACCCCAATTCCAGCTAGATGTATAGTAAAAACACAGCTTGTATCTAGATACAATATTTTTAACTGATCAAGATTTATGTATATACATATACAACTTTAGAAATGTTGGGTTATCTTAAGGGTGTGACTTTTGTATGTGAAGTCCTACACAATCTTACCGTTGAACTAAGCAAATGTAGTATTGAATTACTTAGTTGATAAAATGACGTTTGTATGGTGTATTTTTCTTTCACTTAGACTAATTACGATGATAAAACATAAACCTGGTTGTTGTAAAAATATTTCATTTAATTTCACGATGTCATGTGAAAGTGATCTCGTGCATACACAAAGAATATCAACACTAATCGGTCTAATTGAAAGCTGTTTGATATTGACTCAAAATACAAGGCTGTTTCAGTTCCTGTAAACACATGAAATGCCTTGATGGTGTCACATAAATGAGTTTATCTTCTAGTAAGAAGAATTTATCCCCAATAAGATTTGTAGAAGCAAAGTATATGCTTGGTATTCAATTAAACTTTAGGAAGTGAGGTTAAGAAATGCACATACAACTTTGCTAAACACGATTAATTTATCCAGTTATCAATGAGACAACAACTAAATGCATTATGTTAATGAGGTATAATAAAACATATTCTAAACAGTAAGTACGTCAACTTTATTTGAAAAAAGGACCTTCTCTATACTGTCTTTGAAACTTAAAACATTACATCTAGATATCTGGCGTTTAAGTTAACTTAAATACCTTAAAACCTTGGAGGAACAGACGGATTCACGAGTTTGCTGTGTTAAATGCGTTTCTTTTTAAGGTTGAAAAGTTATCTGATAGTAGGTTATAACGCCCCTCTCATCTACTATATTATTTGTATTGGTTAAATATACCCTGTGTATCAAAGTTACAACTATTGGGACATGCAGTCATCAGTTAGTTTTAGTATAGACTTTAGTGTTTTAAAAATAAATTGAGAGGATATGTGTAGGTAAGTGCATTTGTTACATTTGATTGTAGATAATCCGTTACAAAGACTTTTATTTTATGTTGTATTAAGTTTTGATTTCCGAATAATTTGGAAGGAACAAAAACAGCACTTACTTATATATATTTAGGGAAACAATTGAACGATTGAGTTCATAACTTCAAGCTAAAATGGATAAGATAATGCAACTGATGTTTTAGAATAGGCTGCTGTAACTTTTGCATCCTACCGACGATACATAGTTTTTTTCATTTTGTATAAAATGTACATTTAAAGAGCACAATCAAATGTTTAATATTTCAACATCACACATATTTAAAGCTATATTATCAGTGTACACTAAATTTATAAATAATAATCTAATGGATATATATTTGTAAAAGAAAAACATTTAGGACTATGTCATATTACATATTATACAAATGAAAGCATGGACATGTATTGTATGGTCCTTGTATAAGATTTCATTCTGAAATAGGAAGACACTAAAGGTTTAATTAAGTTGAAAGAAATCTCTCAGAACAAAATTGAACGATGATTTGACATAAACAGTAAATATTCCATTAAAACATAGCACGGTAAGTTTTTAAACGTCATTTGCCTCACTCAATTTTTTCTGCAAGAATGAAAATGCTTACCTTTTACAACTTTTATTTTAAAGCATTTTCGAAAAAACTAGTTTATTCCCTTAAACTTAACATTAGTAAAAAAAGGAATAATCTTGTTTAAAACCTATCCAAATGACTGATATATATCATACCGTTTTTTTTTCAATTTCTTTCTCCTGAACTGTAAACTCTGTCTCCATGAATGCAAGAAACAAATGAGTTTATTTTATTGCACACTAGTTGTTGATATACAGTGGTTCTTATCATTTACATGCACAACATCGAAGGAAAAACAGTTTTTAAATACAAATAATTATACAAATAAACGAAACAGTTCATTTGATTGTATGTTTTAATTATACAGACTGATCTAGTTATACGAAGGATAAACTCATCAGATTTTAAAATATGTCATACCTGTTGCAATGATGTTGACATGCCTTTACATGACACTACAGATAAAAAAAGTCGTTCAAATTACTTTCCAATGCCTAATTTCAAATTTTACTCTGACTTGATAGTGACGGAGAAGATATGTTCAGCAAATATATGCCCCATTGACTTAAAACCGAAATAGCTCATATTTGTGTTTGCCTCCGTGAATAAAAGACAATGAAACTGTCCGTTAAGTGTTTTCTTCTGCATCATCTGTAGAGTCTTTGTAAATGTTTTGCATAACTGTTCCATTTATGTATAATCAGGCTTGACCTACTTCTTTTTTTAAAAACTACTTGCCTTTGATTCACTTTATCCTGTAAATGGCAACATGTCCTTGAAGATCTTCCCACTGATTTAATGTTCAACCAACGTTCGAGAATTTACTTCATAAATCACATGACAAAATTTTAAACATATCTCCCTCTTGACTTGAACTTTGTTTTCTTTTTCACTCACGATTCATTAATTTACCATATTATATTTTTTACAAATGTTATTTACTCTGTAAATAGAGGTGATGACTTTTCCTTCTGTTTAAAATGCAAAAATCTATCTGTTAAAAGATTAGTCTCAATATTTATTTCAAATGTGAAACAGATCGGCGAAATGTTAAACATGATTGATATATTGATTGAATATTTGTGATGCGGGTAAAGCTCACAACATTTATTTGTGCAATTTACTCTACAACTCTTTCAATTTTTAATTGTTAAACATGCAACGCTATGTAACTCTATGTAAAATGTAACTCAATGCTATAGTTGTCAAATTTTTCACATACAATTGAAATAATTCAGATATATTTGTGCAGATGTACTTGAATACGGGTAATATAGTAATTCTACAAAAAAAAAGAAATAATGTTCAGTGTAAAATATTGATATAATTTCGAGTATACAGTTTGTAGTTATTATTACTGCAATTATGTATTTATCTATCTTTTTTAATAGTATCTTTATAAGATTAAAGTTCCAATACTAAGCCCGTGATAGGTATACTTTTACATCTCGTAATTTCATGCTGTTTATGATAAATGACTAAACGATATCATATAATTCAGACTTTGGCAAGAATGAGTGCTACTTTTGCTAAACTGCAGATATATAAGCTTTAACATTTTGACTGTTTTAAGCAAAACAGCAAAACGACCGGCCAGTTCTTTTTAAGTCTAGAATACTTTAGTAATATATTTTACAATGGTTGCTTGAAATTTGAGAAAACATGGCTTGCCAATCATCATGATTGTTTGATTAATTCTATGACATGTTATCACTTTTACAATACTAAGCCCATGTTAGGTATAATTTTACATCCCGTATGTTAATGTTGTTTCTAATAAATGGCTAAACGAAATCATATATTTCAGACTTTGGCAAGAATGAGTGCCACTTTTGCTAAACAGCAGATATATAGGTTTTGAACTGTTGACTGCTTTGCGCAAAACAGCAAAAAGACCGACCAGGTCGTTTTAAGTCTTGTATATTTTAGTAAAATATTTTACAATGGTTGCTTGAAATTTGGGAAAACATGGCTTGCCAATCAATATGATTTTTTGACTAATTCTATGACATGTAATGACTTTTGAAAAATTTCACACATATTTTTCTTTAAAATTGTATCTTTAAACAAAATAAGTACAACATTGTACAATATGATACGATATATACAATTGTAACACAATTATTATCATTATTATTGCAATTATTATCATTATTATTTTTATTGTTATCAGTATTATTATTTTCATTATTCTTAAATAATTATTATAATAATAATAATAATAATAATAATAATACTAATTATTATTATTTTTATTATTATCATCATCATCACTAGCATATACATCATCATCAACGTTATCATTACATTATCATCATTATTTATTTCGAGCCGTCGTTGCGCAGTGTTAGCGCGTTTGCCTCAGGATCTAAGTGTTTTCGGTTCGATCCATACCAAAGCCATGACGGTAGTGTCCTTAGGCAAGACACAAATAATTTCACATCGCCTTTCATTCTTCGATGTTGATTCTATCTGGAATGAGTTCAGAGCAATTGCTAAAAGTTGCAAGAGCTTGTTCCGCAATCGAGAATAAATAGATTACTATTAGTAGTAGTAAAAATGTAATTAATTGTTAATTCACATCAGTTTGTTGGTGTGGTCAATAATTAAAGTGGTTACAAATTCAACATCATTATGAATAACTGAAGGTGAGCTATATCTATACTGTCATTGCCTCATGTACATTTAGAACCGACTAAACTAAATTTTCATTTTTGGTTAAAACTGACAATTCCGCACGTTCCATTTTCTCTTTGGAATTGCCAAAAGGTAGTACATTTATTTTCTTTAAAAGAACATGAAAAGTATAATAACGAATATTACAACACACATAAGAATATGCGATAGAAAATATCATATTACATGTGTCACATGCTTCATAATACATTCCGATTTTTCATTTATGAACTAATAGTTATTGAAAAGCTTTCAAAACAGAACAGTCAAAATGTGTGAAATCAAAATGTTATCAAAAATGTTTGTCTCAAATAATTATATTGAAGTTGTGCGTGTGCATAAAAATCAAGCATGCCATTCTGAAAAAGAACGGTCTATTTGTATCCTGTATTAAACCTGGGTATAAGGAGCCACACATGATAAATGAGCATCTTCAAAATACGTTTGAAGTTGTCATAATGCACAGAAGTATAAATAAAAAATGCTATAATAAACACAATATAACAAACCTATTGTTGGTTAAAATTGACAATACCGCAAGTTACATAAAACAATTACTTTTTGAAATCAGCTTTCAAGTAAATATTATAAACTACAGTCGTGATTTTCAGTTTGAAGCGTATATGTTATCTTTTTTATAGTCATGTACTTGAATGTTGAAATCTTAATCATACTTACTGGTTAAACGGCACTAGATAAAGATTAAGTTAAAGATTCATTGCCTGGTAAGGTGCATAAATCACTAAGCAGTGACTACTTTGTTCAATAGTTATTTACATGGTCTTCTCTCCCTTTAAACAGAAACTGCCGCAGTATTAATGATAAGTGTCGTGTGCACGAACACAACGTAAAGCTTCGTCGGGACAACAAATGCTTAAAGCACCGTAATCTATTTTAAATTTCGTTGAATGCCTATTATGAATATTGGTCAAAGGCAATTATAATGTTTGTATGTAGATAATTGTAAGTTAAACACTAATGTTAAATATCAATGAAAGAGCTTTTTTGAGGTATCCAAACGTCAGTTATGATGTAGACAACACAATCTAGGTTAAATGTGTGTTTTGTACAATACCGTGTCGCTTGTATTCAAAGAACATATAATATAGCAGTTGAATAATTTATTTAAAAAAAACCTTCATCATGAATAAAGCAGGTTTCGGATATTTTGATTTCGTATAGAAAATGTACTTATATATATCTTAAAGATTACAATTACTGTATACATGTGCACATTCGAAATACATCAACCTATGCAATCTATAATGAAATATTTATTTCAAATTATGTATGTGAATTATGTCACAACAGTTAATTCTAATCTACCATGATAAAGAAACTGAAAATCAGTTCATATCATTGCCATATAATTATATTACTTTTTTATTGGTGAAAGAATGTTACCGTTTATGTAGTGTAGGTGTTTTATATACTACTTGTATTAGTTTTAGTTTCGTACATAACATAGAGTTGCAGAAATAATTAAACATGTGAAAAACGTCCCCCTACCAATTTAAACAGAAGTGGTGTTTAATTTAGTAGTGTTTATTCAAATGAAATAGATATGTTGTAGAAAAGAATGTGTAGCCTTCTGTTTGTTCACCGTACTAAAACACTAATACTTTTATCTTATTAAATCGACTAGAATCAACCACTTCAGAGTAGCAATCCAGTACTGTGTTAGTCATGTAGCTCACATATTAACTTGTGGATTGAAAAAAAGAACAATACTGAACATGGCAGCTTATCGCAGTCTAGTTATTCATATTTCTACTTGATGTTATTCGGCACCAACAAGAATACCATTCATCGCTGCAATATGCAGAATATTTTGCAAATCGCGTGTCAGAGTTATGTGTCCAACATAACAGAGGGAAATTTATCGAGTTGGTGTTATCTGTTTGTCTGTCTGTCTGGCTGTCGGTCTGTCACAAAGTTTGTCCAAGCAACTCCACCTACACGCACGGATGGTATTTACATAAAAATGGGTAAAAATGTTTAGCACTAAGTGAAGTTGTGCATATTATCTGCATTTTACGTTTCATTGATACGTAGCGAAGGGAGATTTTTTCGTAAACCCTAACAAGAGGATTGTTCGAGCAACGCCTCTAATACCCCGGATTTTAACTAAACTGTACATGAATGATAGGTGCCAAGTAAAATATCTTAATATTCTTTAAACTATAAAACGAGCCCCCGCACCCCTCCCCCCCCCCTTATTATTCCTTAAACACTATTATAACTGAAATAACTTATGTGTCATTGATTTACATGGAACACAGACAATGACATACGAACATATAAAGGATTTCACGCATTTGTGACGATATCCGAAAGATACTACGCCACATCCAAGGTACAAGGTACAACGCTTCCTACCACATTCCCCCTCCGAAAAAGACATTATTAACGTGTTTGTTTCTGTCTTTCATTTCTCCTTACGCTTACTCTTTCTAAGTATCGTCACTCCGTTTTGAGGCACTTACATATAATTCGGCCATATAAACTAAGTGAACAGTCGCAGGACTTAGATCACTTAAGATGTATGTGTATACTATATGATCTGGCCAACTGGCGAAGTCAATACTCAATACTATTGTTCATAAACACCATGGTTGTATGAATTATTTGTTTAAATTATATCAGTAAATTTATTTTAGTTCGATTACGATAAGAAAGCTGCGTAGCTTATTGAATCGGTCTCAAACAATCATTATATGTGGCAGTCTCTGAGATTTTTGGCCCAAATGACATATTTGGGCGAAATTGAGTTATTACCATTTTTTGAAACATGGATATGTGTTGACCACTGCAAAACAAAATTTTTTGCAATACGCCAATTTTTAATGGTGTTACAGCACTTTGAAAACCATCACCATGACTACAAAATTCTTGGAGTTTTATATATTTATTGCAACAATTATGATTAAAGATGAAAGAACATATTTATGAAATATGTAAACATGTCATTATATGTATGCTATGAAGAAACAGTTCATTCACATACAAATGTTTTTTTGGCAAAAAACACAAATGCATACCGTTGCCATAGCAACCAATAATCAATAATTTGATAGATATAATAAAAGTGGCCCACTTTTTAGATTTCTCTGAAAGGATTTACAAACAATTTCTAAAAACACACATGCAACCTTTTACAATGTTATTACATAAGATTTGATCTTAAATTGATAGTATCTTATAACCTATAATGAAAGAAGCAGTAAAACAATGAATTCCATTGTTCAGTTTTTTGACAACAGTTGGAATGTACAGTCAAATCAAATGCCTTATATACCATACCACATTTCTTATTTAATAGATGT
>JAFMSR010002370.1:0-24988 GCA_022818135.1 Saxidomus purpurata
GGCAATTATTGTGGCCTTGGTCTGATAAGGGATTATAGTCATGGAAAAAACGGGGTGTCTGCTAAATAGGGTTTGTAATTTTAAACTCGTATCGTTTAAAAGTTTTGAAGCGAGTTATTCCACTGTATTACCAGCAAAATTATCTAATTATTTGTTTTTCCTTTTTTAGGAATGAACTACAGATGTTATTTGATCAAATGACTTTGTAAAATAACTGTTTGACTTATAAGTTGCAAACATATTTGTAAATACCGTTGTACATAGCGGATACCATTTAATGAATGTATCTGTTTATCATGTCTTCCTTGACCTGATCGTGAATAGGACGTCGCGAATTTTCCGCCAAATTTATTTACAATTTTCATCTTGTTTATACATCTGCGACATTATTGAAATCACGCCTTTTGTGAATAGGAAATAGGAAGATAATGAAGCTGTAATCTTTAACGCGATGTCTCCTTATTGAAAAACACCCGTAACAATCGCGTGCTGTATTAGTATCTATTTTACAGTGACAGGTAACGAATTACTTCGTAATTGAATTTTTTTCAATTCGTAGTGAAACGGCCATTATATGTGTCTGGGTAGATTTTATCGCAACTACTTTTAAAGGAGGTAATGTATATTTTGACAGGTTCATTATATTGTCAGTCTTTGACAATTCGGTTTCATACAATTACAATCTCTTTAAGGTACAATTTATATCGTATGATGGTATTTTTCATTTGATATTGCTACAAAGTAGCCACCTGTAGAATATCAGATATATCTATGTTCACCGTTAGTTAAGGATGTATGTCAACTAGTTATTTGATGGGTTAACGTTGTTGGTATATTTGACAGGACAACGATTTCCTGTTTCATTTAACAATTGTATGAGTATATGATCCTAGCTTGATTAAAATGAACCTATAATCTATGTGTTTATTCTCACTTTTATATATCATAGTTATCAGTATTTTGCCGAGACATTGTGATGTATAATTTATTGTTTTGTTTTTAATTTATTCTTCATGAAGCCAATTATTTAAATTGAAAGGTTCATTTTTGGCCAATATTAACCAATGTGATTAAAAACATCGGTCATCAAATAAGACGTAAAACATAAAGAATTTTTCGTTTGTGTATGTTATAAAATCGGTTTATATTAGATGTATTTAATTGTCAATTGCATTGAGAATTTAGAGTAGAACTTATTCTAACCACCTACCTTCTTTCATAGTAGGCAGGTGCAAATAGCTGAAGCTTTGCCTATTCACATGTAGTCTTTTTCTTGAGGACGAATAAAATATTTTGTTTGAACTTAATTACAATGTAGGGGCATAGAAATGCAGATTAAAACCTACGCGAAAGTGTTAAGAATACAAAACATTAATGATATTAATGCTTCTTTTATTCAAAATTGATATAACATATTTATTTTGGTTTTCTAAACTGTAGCAAAATGAAAATCATGTATACAGCGTGCAGTGCATGATTTTCGTTCAAAACCAACTGTTATAACCAGTCAATGTCATGTAGTATTACCTTCCGCATATAATTTGCCTAAACAAAAATGTGACATAAAGATATATGTTTGCATCATAGACAACTTTTTACAGCTTATTAAACTACTCACTAAATGCTTTTCGAACACTCTCACAAACATATTCGTTTCAGTCAAACATTCGTTACATCATGTACCAATAACTATTTCTTTGTTTAGTTTTCTGACATATAAAATGTCACTTTAAAATGGTTTGATATTCAGTCAAAGCACGCCCAATTAAATAAAATGTGTGGACATTATCTAACCGAGCCAACACCAATACCCAAAACCAAGGAAACGTGATTTTGAATGAGATTTTATTTTTTCACCTGATAGGCATAATGTTATTTAAGATCATCTTGCATCCTAACATTCCAGAGACTTCAGTGTATCTAGAAAATCCTTGTTGAACACATTCATGGCTATGATATACTGTGTCAAAAAAGAAACTATGATATAATCGTACGTTAAAATTCAGCAGAATTTAGCTTCTTCTGGTAGGTTGTCATTGTTCACAATTTTGTTGTAAAGCAATTGATTAAATGTCTAGTCATACGATTGTGCATAGTTTCCCTGGTTAAAGGTCAAATGTATGTATCAGGAGAAAAAAACGAACTGTTAGGGGTCATTATTGTAGTCGAATTTACTTATAACAGACTCACGGTATACCGTATCAAATTCATTGATTATTTCTGAAATATATGCTTTGCATTGTCCGTTCCACTTCTGTAAACCAAGTATTGTTTGATATCTATAGCGGACGCGTAGATTTGTTCTGTTGGCATTGCTAAGTGTTAAGATAATTCTGTCAGTTGATAGAACAAAATGAATCTCAATATGGTATCACATGTACGAACAAAAATAAGTTTCAACACTTAACGTTCTATTTTACATCTTATTTTGTACACAATCGAATGGTAATGTCAATAAATAGTATGTGGACGACATAAATCAAATTAATTAGTATCACATAAATGATTCTATCATCTGTTATGTAGTATTTACCACCACATTTCAACGTGCGAAAAAGCCTGTTCCAACATTAAAAACATCGGTCTTTAAGAGTTGAAAAAATTAGTTACTACTATACTAGCTTGTCTATTTATGCCATGGTGACAATTATTGATATGTTATATGAGTCCGTTACTAATGTATAGATTCCTCAAATTAAAGTTTTCTTCCTCTCTTTATACAATAAACATCTTACAAAATAAAGCTCAACTTGTAATCCAAATAGATGAAACAGAGGTTGCTACTATGTATCTAACGTGTAACAAGAAGTGTACTTTTAAACGTAGAGTTTGTACAGTATTACTGTTGCATGTATGATATGCAATATTAATTAATGATATGAAATTAACATATGGTTGTTGAAAATATGCGTCTCCGTATTATTTGCAACATTAGTATTTGAAGCATTTCATATACATGCATCACGTTAAACTGTATTAAAGAAATTATTTTTTGTCGTCAAACGATTTTTAAATACAAAATGGCCAAGTTGTTCAAAACCTTTGTTAAATATTTAACAATGAAATTGTTGTTAACTGAATAACAGCATGTTAATTTTTTTGTTAAATATCGCTGTATTTTGTTATTTACTACAGGGTTATTTAACTAGACTGATCACACTCAATACATATAACCATGGTCAATACTATATGACCCATCATGAAAAAAAGACTGAAGGACAGTCAGTTTGTTCACTCCCTCCTTTCAGAGAAATAGACAGAATGACAGTCAAACAGTTGTTTTTACCAAATGCCACATGCCCCCACCCCTAACAAGAGAAATGCATTATTCTTACACAATGTACAATGAAGGCTTCTCACCTTTCACAAAGTATTTATGAATGTTTTTGTTTATGATCCCTTTGGTAAATTGAAGGCAGTAAAAGTGCAGTTTTTCATCTTTTTTACCAGTAAAAAAGCGATCTTTTTACAGTGAATTGCTTCAGTCAATATAGCATATATATAAAGTATCATTGTACATTGGCTATAGAAGGAAACACATTTAAGTGCAGTTTAGTGCAGTGAAAATGCAGTGAAAATGTAGTAGAAATGCAGTGAAATCAAGCGGAATATTTAAATAAGCTAACAAGTATTATAATGTCATAAAAAACTGCCCCAAAAAACTGGAGTACAAGTTTTGACCAGTTAAATATCATCATAGTATACTGCAAAACACTGCTTTGGACAAACTGCCCCTAGCTTGAAGTAAACACCATTCATATTGCATTACAGAGCGTCTAACTATATGATTGTTTCGTTTATAGTTTAGTTTATACTAATTTAGTATAACTCGGTTGTGAAGAAAGCTTGCACTCTTGAGTCACTCTCAAGTCTGCTTCCTGGAAAAACCAGTACTGGTGTCATATGAGGAGGTACGGTTGTGACCCCAGTGGGGCTTGAACCCAAAACGTCTAAGATGAGCGGCTGACACCTTAACCTCTACACCACCACTCCCTTTTACAATTAAGCCAGTTCATTAAGCTTAATAATTCTGAACTTCTTTCATTATACAAGTATATTATTTAACAGTCACCAATTTAAGACTTTTCAATACAATTCTTTGAATTTTTCAAGTAATTTCTTTGATAATGTGTTATATGAAAGCAATTTTCAGAGAATACCTTTGTTGCAATGTCTTTAGCCACTGCCTGTTTGTTGTTCACAAATCAGAACCATCATTTATGTCTTAGATTGATAATTATTCTTATGTGAATGATCTTGTTTAAGGCAACTTCACCAAAGTATGTCGTTGAAATAACCTTCAGCAAAAAAGAAAATGACCACTTCCAGTAGAGATCTTGCACTTCATGTGACTGGGTGGAATAGAACACTGTTTAACATTGTTTTTGTTAAATTTTGTTTAGTGACTGCAGATATACAGTATTTACCAGGTTTTACAGAAACTGCTACAATGGTTCTTGAGCATAGCCTAGAATATACTGCTCTGAGAAAATTAAGTTGCTTTTTACTGCTCATAAAACTGTTTTTTAAAGAAGTTGTTTCTTAAAACAGCAAAATATCTGCAGAAAACTAGCAATCAGCCAACTTTTTTCTTCTGCAGTTTTATCAGGTTTTTTTTAGAAAACTGCATTTCAATGGTCACTTATACTTTATCAAGTTGTAAAATACTGGCAAAGAAGGCTGTCTTTTCTGAAAAAACTTCTGTTTCACTGCAAAAATACTGCAAATTTAAGCAGTTATTTTTCCTAAGGGATTACAATATAATTATGCATATCTATGATTAATGGCAAGCTGCAGAATAGTAAACATACAGGCAAGTTGCTAAATAATGCATAGCTCTGTACTAGTTGTCACTGTTTGATAGAATGAATTAAACCTTTCCTTGAAGACTTTTAGCATGTACAGTTCTTGTGTGACATCAGTCTGAAAACTAAGTGTCAATATCTAACTCAATTTCTGTCAAATTTAGTCACTCGGGTCAGAGTACTTCAGTATCTTCACTGCTTTCTTGTGTCACTATTTGGGAATCTAGCAGGAGTGTTATATTTTCGCCATCACTTTTGATAAAAACATTGAAATACTTAAAAACAATATATAAGGCTTTAAGCAATGTACATAATTATAATGTAGATGTAACTGGCTACCTTGAACAATGTTAAATATATGTCTGCTTGTGAAGAGATTTGAACCCAAACTTCTATGTTATAATAATATTCAGATTTAATCATTTTGATGTCTGCAACACCCTCATTTATGTTGCATAAACTGTGTTAACATGTTGTTGAGGCAGTGCAAGTAATATAGAAGCATATAAACTTGATATTTTTACTAAATCATGCAATACTACATGTATCTGTTCTTAATTAAGGATTTGTCATTTATGGCATATTTTGATCAGTTATTTTTAGACAACTACATGATGCTCTGAACTGTGGTCAATTCAACATCTGATATCACCTTTCAGATATACAGATAATTTTGTTCCATAATTCTGACTTACACTTTTACAAAAGTGTATCCATTTTCATATTTAAAATACAGCTACACCAATATAAATGTCCTATCATTAAATATATTAACATAAACTATAAAATACAATGGTTTCACTACTACTGGCTTTCAACCTTTGTGTCTCAGTGGCTAAGGTCTCTGATCAAGGCACCTCAGTGGTGTAGTTTGAAATCCAGCAACAGTCATGCTATTTTTCCAGCTACAAAAGCTTTCCAGTAAGCACAGACAATTAGTGGTTCCATGGTATTAATTTGTACAAAAATAGTGCATTTTTACATCTGTAAATGATAATGGCAAAGGGTGTCTGCTCATGTATAGCTCCTTTAAGTTCAAAGGTCCCATCTGATTTAAAGCAGACAGTGTTTGCATCATTTCAGGTCTTGTTTCATTGAACATAAATTCACATAATTAATGTGTCCTGAAATAAGTGTTAGTGGTTAATTCCTGCAATCCCAATACAAATTGTTTTTACTGGTATTGATGGGGAAATACTTTAATCTTTTAATCTAACCGTACTAAATTGATATTGTTTTAAGTTCAACTGTGATGTACATGATCCAAATTCACACAGACTTGGTTTTGATTCGGCAGATTATGTAATTATTTATGATACTGTGAAACCACTATTTTGATGTCTAAATTTTCTGCTATACAAAATTTATTTGTTAATATCAGATTTAATATCACCTCAAGAGGACCAATTCTTAAAGCATAGCCCATGCATTCTTCATTAACATTTTAGACAATGTGGATTTTTACATACCCTATTCCAGAGGAATTGGGTCTATTCAGGTACCACATTACATTAAACTGGTCCATACCTACACCCAATCCAGACAATCAAAAGTGAAATTGACAATCTCATAATTAAAAACAAATTAGTTCATACATCATTAAAAATATAAATCCCTAAATTGGTCAAGACAACATATATCTACAGAATATAACTGAATTGCTGTTGTTACAGGCCATATTTAGGTAAATGTAAGTGTACTTTTTTCATGTAAACATAATATCATCCATAGTTTAATACATTGTAGCTACAACTATGGCATTCATTTTATTATATTGTACGTGAAGCTGAATATATCCCCTTGAAAGCATTGCCATAATTCATATCCTTTTGAAATAAATGAAACAGCATTTGTCAGAATACTGCTACATTGTATCAGCTACCCCTATAATCAGAGTGTGCCCGAATCAGTGATAGTACGTAGAATGTGATAGATCTGCCACTAGTATTTTGCTTATGTTTGGACCAGTTTCAAAGAATTTTGTTAGAAATCAACAGTTTAGAGCTTTCTTGCATTTATAAAATGAATAATTTAGGTAGTTAGACATCATCACTATGTAAAGGAGTTAATCAGGTATATGACAATAGTTCCATTTATTTAATCAATTTGTTTATGAAGTGAAGACATTGTAATGATTTAAAAGTGACAAGTATCTATTTAAATCAATGAACTTTGCAATTCATATCTTTAGTTCATTTTGTTATAATAAGGTAAAATTTTCATAATCAAGTTCAAATTATAAAGAAACATCCTTTGGTCAAAGTAACGGAACATGTTCTGTTGTGTCTTATGATCAAACACTGTCTTCGTCTGCTGTTTTCTTTTGTATCATTAAAAATGCATGGAAAACGGATGATTTATAAGAAATGAATGTTTTTAAGTACTGTTTTAACAGTTCAGGAGTAAGTCAAAACATTAATTAATTGAATAAAACTGACTTGGAAAACGTAGATGATTAATAAGAACTATGGACTGGAGTGCAAAACTGTGAATTAAAAAAAAAAAAAAAAAAAAAAAAAAATTTTATGTATTATAAAAAAAAAAAAAAAAAAAAAAAAAAAAAAAAAAAAAATAAAATTTTTTTTTTTTTTTTTTTTTTTTTTATAAAAAAAAAAAAAAAAACAAAAAAATAAAAAAAAAAAAAAAAAAAAAAAAAAAAAAAAAAAAAAAAAAAAAAAAAAAAAAAAAAAAAAAAAAAAAAAAAAAAAAAAAAAAAAAAAAAAAATAAAAATAAAAAAAAAAAAAAAAAAAATTTTTTTTTTTTTTTATTTTATTTTTTTTTTTTTTTTTTTTTTTTTATATTATTTAATTAAAAAAATTAATTATTTTTTTTTTTTTTTAAAAAAAAAAAAATATATTTATATATTATATAAAAAAAAAAAAAAAAAAAAAAAAAAAAAAAAAAAAAAAAAAAAAAAAAAAAAAAAAAAAAAAAAAAAAAAAAAAAAAAAAAAAAAAATTTTTAAAAAAATAAAAATAATTTTTTTAACGAAAGTTTTGAACAACCGGGCCATTATCTTTACGTATTAAAATATGTTTGCCCTGCTAATTTCTTTTTGTTTCGAAACAAAATAAATGTAACTAAAGCAATGATATTATTTAAAAATTTTATAATATTTTTTTTTTTTTTCAAAAAAAAAAAAAAAAAAAAAAAAAAAAAAAAAAAAACCCTCCCCAGTGTCATCGGTAATGTTCGGGATTATCTTTATCACTGTAATTACATAAGGTTATTTCTAATTAACGTTATCAATATCGTTCTTAATGTTCTAACAGGTTTAACGCTATATTAAAAAGGTACAAGTTCTCATAGAAATTAATATCAATTGGTTGTAACTATGCTAGTGTTCTCTTACAGTAGTTAGAATGAATGATCTTTCGAAAAAAGTTAATTGCAAATAAGTAGTTTCATTACATTTTCTCAACGCGTTACCGGATGTATCAATTAATTTTATAAGTGAGAAAAGAAAAGTGTTCATGCATTAAACTGGATTTAGAAATTAAATACAATAACATTTTTTTGAAAGTGAAAAGAAATCAGGACACTGATTGAATGTCTGCTCTGGTTGCCTGAAATCATAAAACATAATTCAATGTCTGCAGACGGCAGTTTGTACAGCATAGAATACGTTGAGGTAGAAAGTAATACATGGCTTGATATTCAGCTGCGAGCGTGAATGCTTAAAGAGATACCTTTATTAAATGTGAGCAAACAAAGTAACTGAAGCTTAAATGGATTTGATAAAAATTGTAATGGTAGTATGTCCCAGAATAGTAAAGTACCATGTGCTAAAGGGAACTTTTGTAGATGCTTATGTCTAAAAGGATACATTGCATATATCATACACACTTGTTTCATTTCTATTGTTAACGGTTCATATAAAAAGTGACAATCGGCACATCCTAACAAAATTTAATTTTAATTAATGAGGCAGAAAATAAGAATCAAATTAATCCCTAGCTGCCGTTAAACCTGTTAGAATAAAGCGTATGCAAGAGTTAGAACGTATAACTCAATTTATAGGTATGGTACGTATATCAGATAATATAACTGTTATAAAAGTCCTTAACGCAGTGCATGGTCGCTTCACAAGATCTAGAGTTGGTGCTGTATCTCCATTTGACTCTGGGGGTGAATTTTCATTCAGTGAATCAGGACGCTATTCGTTACCCAAAGGTCGGTAGTTTTGGTAGAAAGTATTTTGCTTTTAAGGACATATCATTATGGAATGATCTTCCTCAAATCCTCAGAAATGTTGAATGTCCACAGAAATTCAAGAGTGCCTTAAAACTCCATCCAATGACCAAATAGCATTTTAATTGATATTTGTTCACTTTTTAGGAAAATACTTAAGTTTTAGTTTTATATTGTACCAATACATCCTTTTAATAAGTTCGTAGATTTGTAATGACTATACCACTGTTATATTTATGTGATAACTTTTCTTGTCTTTCAAATTGAATTTGTGATATTTTATGTTCGTAAATGAAATCTGTGAATAATCTTAGTGACTATCTTGATAAATATGTATTTGAAATAATATTTTGCAATATTGATATTCAATAATTTAAATGTATATACATGACTTTCTGTGTCAGGCCAGCAGTAGCAGGGACCATTATGGAAATAAGAGGAAAGTATCTTTTCCCCTTTGTTGTGTTATCCCTGGTATTGGTGTGCTACACATTGCTCAATTAGTATGTCACTGTGTTTGTTATTTGTTTTAGCACATGCGTCTCATTGATTATGCTATGTTTTATGTACACTTTTACCGAAATAAATCTATCCATCTATGTTTCGCTCCCATCTATGTTTCGCTTCCGGAGGTTTTAGAAGAACGTGATGCGTGATCTGTTTACTGACTTAATCATAATCAATGTCAGTACTGAATTTTTGATAAACGTTTTATTCGTTTGCATACATCGTCTAGTTAAACGAATAAACGAACTTAAATGCATAGTATGCATGTACGTGAATATTTATTTGCGAATGATGTTTCGAATCAAAGAATATCACTTTTATGTTAATCAAATAAATGATCAGAGGACACTGTGGTTTTAAAACAAACATAAGCATACTAATATCAATAGTTATCAATAGGAGTCCTTTCATTACAATAATGTGGTGCTCATGCTTTTTTTGGTATACGAAAGCTTATGATATGTGAAACCATAACATCGTACCGACCGGTTTTTTATTATGTCTCAGTCAATGATTCCACTGTACTGAGAGCAAATATATATCA
Source organism: Saxidomus purpurata (assembly GCA_022818135.1). NCBI lineage: Eukaryota > Metazoa > Mollusca > Bivalvia > Venerida > Veneridae > Saxidomus > Saxidomus purpurata. Next base: position 10,049 of record JAFMSR010002370.1, read on the forward strand.
ACTGAAATACTTTTCTTTTGGAATGAGTGACATCTATATTTAATAATAGTATGTTGACAAAGAACATCGGTAACTGTCAACTATAAGGTACATACTTATATCTACGTATATGTCTGTCTAGTTCTGTAATTACTGTTGGTCTTAGCGGATATCCAAAATCATTAGACAGCCAACAATACAAATAGTTCAATGATTGCGACATAACATGATAAAATGCAATTAATACAAGCACATTGACTATCCTTGATGCATTCTATTTGTATACTGACATATCATACTCTTAATATATCTGGGCACTAAATGCGAAACCCTGTGCATATATTGTATGAAAGTTTGACTATAGAATTACACGCGACAATCAACATGGATTATCATATTTTGCCGCGTGTTTTCTAAGTATATTCATTTTTAGGGGAAGGACATGTTTCTCTTACCTTGCCCGTTCTTCTGTGCGTCTTCAGCAATGTATAATTTATGTCAGGCGTAACTCCAATGTAATAAAACACATGGTTACAAGACTTAATATTCGGGATAGCACCAGGATAATTTTTTCGTGTCGTACCCAGTTATTACAATGTTGTGGTTCTTTTTTAGCAAAAAATTGTATTGTTGAGATTGTATCGCGCTAAACTCCAAACCTATTTGTCATAGAGTAATGAAACATTATACTAATTGTAACCATGTTTAAAGTTGTACACCAGCGTGTGTGTGTGTTATATAGTGCTAATTCACTTGTGAGTTTTTTATCATTTTAAATCAGTGAATATATTGCAAAAATAATATAAAACAGTTCATAAAATTTATTTTTAAAAAAAAAAAAAAAAAAAAAAAAAAAAAAAAAAAAAAAAAAAAAAAAAAAAAAAAAATATTTTTTTAAAAAAACCCAATAATTTAGTGCAGACACGATTAGTTTATCGTTTTTTCTCAAACGATAACTAGATATATACCTTGCAAAAATAAGAACAACTTCATAAAAGCATGGTCGCTAAAGCCTTTGGGACATTTCAACTTACGTATGTCGGCATTGTTAAATGTTAAATGTTAAGATGACATTTTAACTTGCGTATGTTGACATTGTAAAATTCCCTTAGGTGATTTTGGCAATAGATAGAGCAAAATGAATCGAATCATTGTCATTATAATCTGTCATAATGACAGTCATAGTATATTTCAAAAGTAGTATATCTCAATACTCACTACAACAGCAATGAATAAACGTTGATATTGATAACATATTCTGAATGTGGTATCGCATATGACAGTTATATCTTACAAACACAAATTAGTATCAACATTTTCAGTTCTATTTAAGAACGTGTTTGCTATTCAATCATTGCTATTACAGAGCCGGTAGACATTAATTATATGTAATGGATAGAAAGTGTCACATAAATGATTTTATCATCTGGTATGAAGTATTTATCCAAAATTTTCAACGTGCGATAAAATCAGTTCAAACACTGAAACCATCGCCTTTCAAAAGAGTGGAAAATTCAATTACTACCGTACTACCTTGTTCAATTACGCCAAGATGATAATGGTCAGGTTATTATACGTGTCAGTCATAGATGTAAAGACACCGCGTTACTCATCAAATCAAAGTACCATAATGAAAGAAATAACAACAGTGTCACAAGTCGACTATTGCCCTTTGTCTGATATGTGTCAGCTCGGAGTATAGCAAAATAAAATACGCCAAAAAACATCTCTCTTACCTAAATAGCACAGTGAAATAAAATTTTGATAATTACACCACAAGAATACACATACAAGTAATGACCAATACTCAACAATACTTGTATTATGAAACCAATGAGAAACTTTGCAAATACAAAATGTAACTGCAATAACGGGGGGGATGAACATTGTTTGTATTTCAATCATTCATGCATCGAACAATTTATCTATGCATTTTCTTTTTGTTTTTACATGAAGCATTACGATATTACAATAAGACAACGTATTTTGGGCAAAGTAAATTGACAAGAAAAAGAAATCACCTTATAAACAATACGTACGAAAACAAAACCAGTAACAAGAAATATCACTTCTTTTGCATCCGTTATAATAGCTTGATGATCTGTTTCCTTGGAGCGAAAACATCAATTAAATATAAATGAAACATCATCGTTTAATAAAGTGAAAACATCCAATTACTACCGAACTACAAAGTTTCTTTACATTGATGTTAACTGCAAAGGTGGCAAAGGGTAAACTAAATTTAAACACCTACATAAAAGGAACAATAGTAATGTATCGATACCAGACTATAACCTTCATAGGTCTATTATCGCTGAATTAAACGTAAGCAACTGTAAGGTTCAACATCTAGTGAAAGGATACCTTATTAAAGTTGAAGATCTCATGCTTCATAAATTCAAGAAAATGTATTATATAAGTATTACTTCACAAAAAAATACAATTCAATTGCAAAGAGTAACGCAGAGTAAACTTATCACAGATTAATGATATTTTGTTACAAAAAGATTATTGTTCCATAACATCTAGCAGAAGGAATGTAACACATTTTATTTAGTACAACAGATGAATGCTTATACTGAAACAAAATTCAATTATAATTTGAGTTCAAGCTTTTTTTCAAAGAAGTTATTCCGGATATCAATGCTTTGAGTAATTTGTGTATCAACTAATATAATGTGTTTTAACAAATTAACAATCTAGTTTGCCTAAACTTTGCCCCACTTTGACGTAAGAGCATTTAATACTTGATTAGCATGTAGTTTTACTTGATAAAGTGCAATTCTGTCACGTATAAACCGTCATTGTAGATTCGTATCACCTCAATGCATCTATTCAGCAGTTACAACTGACCAAGATATGTGTATTGCTAGTATTCAACTTAAGAAAGGGTTGTTTTTTTTTTTGACTACACTATCTTACCGTTGAAATAAGCAAATGTAGTATCGAATTGCCCACTTGATAAAATGACAAGGTTTGTATGGTGTATTTTTCTTCCACTTAGACTAATTATGACGATAAAACATAATCCTAGAGGTTGTAAAAATAGTTCACCTAATTTCGCAATGTCATGTAAAAGTAACATCGAGCATACACAAAGAATATAAACACTAATAAATCTAATTGATAGCTTTTTGATACTGACTCAAAATGCAAGGCTATTCCAGTGCCCGTAAAAATGAAATGCCTAGATGGTGTCACATAAATGAGTTTATTTTCTAGTAGCATTTATCCCCAATTAGATTCATATAAACAAAGAATATGCTTGATTTCTTTCAAAGTGTAGGAATTGAGGTTTAGGAATTCACATACAACTTTGCTAAACACGATTTATTTATCCAGTAAACAATGTGATAAAAAATAAATGCATTATGTTAATGATGTATAATAATAATTATCATAAACAGTAAGTACGTCAACTTTATTTGAAAACAGGACCTTCTCTATACTGTCTCGGAATCTTGAAACAATACTTCTAGTTAACTGTCGTTTAAGCTTACTTAAATACCTTAAAATCGCGGACGAACAGGCGGGTTCACGATTTTGCTTTGTTAAAGGTGTTTCTTTTTTACGGATGAAAAGTCTTCTGATAGAAGCTAATACCGCCCCTCTCGTCTACTATATTATTTCATATGGGTTAAAGATACACTTTTGTACCAAAGCCACAACTATTTGGACATCAGTTGGCTTTAGTATAGACTTAAGTGTTTAAAAAAAATAATAAAGGATATGTGTCGGTAAGTGAATTTGTTACATTTAGTTGTAGATAATCCGTTTCAAAGACTTTTCATTGTATGTTGTTTTAAATTTTGCTTTAAATCTAATAATTTGGAAGGAAAAAACAGCACTTTTTTATATATTTTAGGGAAACAATTGAACGGCTAAGTTCATGAGTTCAAGCTAAAATAAATAGGAAAATGCAACTGATGTTTTAGAATAAGCTGTTGTAACTTTTGCATCATACCGACGATATATAGTTGTTTTTTTACATTTCCTATAAAATGTACATTTACAAAGAACAATCAAATATTTAATATTTCAACATTACACATATTACAAAATAATAATTTAGTGAATAGGTGTTTAAAAACAAATACCTTTAGGACCATGGCATATTACATATTATACAAAGGAAAGAATGAAAGTGTAATGAGAAAAACTCATTTTCATTATGGTCCTTGTATACTATTTCACTCTGAAATAGGAATACACAACACGTTTACTTAAATTGAATGAGATAGCATAGAACAAATTGAACGATGATTTGACATGTACAGGGAAATATGTCATTAAAGCATAACATGGTCAGTCTTTAAACGCTATTGTTTATCTACAATTTTAGCCGCTCAGCCTTTACAACAACAACAGCCGTATGAATTGAATTTAATATACCAATATATTTTTCCTGGATATCATTTGTGGTCTGACTGAGATGCTATTTGCCTCACCCCAATATTTCTTTAAGATTGAAAATGCTTACTCTCTACAACCTTTATTTTAAAACATTATCGAAAGGAGTAAGTGTACCGAAATATTTCATTCCCTTAAACTGAACATTAGTTAGAAATGATCTGAATCTGTTTAAAACTTATTTAAATAACTTATTAACTGATAGCGTACCTTTTTCTTTAAATGTCTGTCTTTCTACCGGTTTCTTTGATTTCTTTTTCAAGAATTGTAAGCTATGGCTTCATTCATGCATATAATAAATATATTTATATCAGTTGTGACATACATGTGTTCTAATCAATTAAATGCACAACGTCGAAACAAAGACAGTCTTTAGATATACGTAATTATACAAATAACGAAACAGTTCACGTGGTTGTAACTTTTGATTATACAGACTGATCTTATTATCCAAATAATAAACTCATCAGATTTTGAAATATGTCATACCTGTTGTAATGCTATTTGCATACCTTTACATGACACAACATATATAAGTGCCTTTCAAATTACGTTCCCATGCTTATTTTCAATTTTTAAGTAATCTATGACTTTATATTGACGGAAAAATTACATTCAGCTAATACAGGCCCCATTGACTTCAAAAATAAATAGCTCTTCTTTGTGTTTTCATCCGTGAATAAAAGGCAATGACACTGTCGGTATAGCGAGTGCTAAGCTATGCATAAATAAAGGTCTAAAATTCCATGTGTCACGCTGCAATGAATAGCTTTGTGATGTTTACAAAACAATTTGCATTCTATAATCATCTTTCTTGGTAAGAAAAAGAAATTAACTGACTCTCAATGTATAAGTGGGCCTCATTTTAGATTTCTATTTTCGTTTGCATAAGGTGCATAAACTACATTTGTTGCAGGACGTATACATTATTGTTAAATATAATATTCACAGACCTCTTCAATTCTCCTAAAGTTATGATTGGATATCCTTTGTTTTCTTCTGCATCATGTGTAGAGTCCTTGTGATTTTTTTTGCATAACCATTTAGGTATTTTTTGCTTGACATAGCCTGGCTTAAAGATGCTTTTCCTTTTGTTTCCATTGGGGTTTTTAAAAATTCCCCAAAAAAATTTTTTTTTTTTTTACACTTTCTTGTTTTTTAAAAAAAAAAAAAAAAAAAAAAAAAAAATTATATTAAAAAAAAAAAAATTTTTTCCCCCCCCCTTTTTTTTTTCCCCCCCCCCCCCCCCCCCCCCCCCCCCCCCTTTTTTTTTTTTTTTTTTTTTTTTTTTTTTTTTTTTTTTTTTTTTTTTTTTTTTTTTTTTTTTTTTTTTTTTTTTTTTTTTTTTTTTTTTTTTTTTTTTTTTTTTTTTTTTTTTTTTTTTTTTTTTTTTTTTTTTTTTGTTTTTGTGTGTTTTTTTGTTTTTTTTTTTTTTTTTTTTTTTGTGTTTGTTGTTTTTTTTGTTTTTGGTTTGGGGTGGGGGGGGCCCCCCCCCCCCCTTTGAACATATATGCAAACCTACTTGCCTTCGATTCACTTTTTCCTTTAAATCGTATATGTTCTTGAAGATCTCCCCCGTGAAATAATTTCCAACCGACTTTCGAGAATACCTTCTACTTAGTTCATAAAACACATGACGAATTTTGAAATATATACACCTCCAGATATGCTTTCTGTTTTCTTTTTCACTCACTATGTATTAAAATTGTCATATTCTATTTTTTACAACTGCTATTTACTCTGTAAATAAACGTGATGACTTTTCTTTCAGTTCAAAATGTAAAATCTCTCTGTTGCAATATTATTATCAAGATTTATTTTAAATGTGAAAGAGCTCGGCGAAATATTAAATATGATTGATCTATTGATTGAATAATTGGTAGATCTATGCATGTTTAGTTCACAACATTTATTTGCGAAGATTTACTCTACAAATCTTTTAATTTCATTTGTTTGACGTGTAACGTTATGATTCAAAATGCAATTAGTATCATGATGATGTTAATAATAATAATAACAATAATAATAATAACATTCATAGTTATTGTGCGACAATATGTACCTGGCACTCATTAATCTTCGCAAATATCATCGGGTACGTTCGGGTTCAATTGATTATCATATCGAAGAAATACATTTCACCGACTGATGTCCAAACCGCAGAGACAGTGGCGTAGTGGTAAGATGCCTAACTTGTATGCAAGGTTCCACGGGTTCGAATCCTGCACATAAAATTTTGATTTTTGTAAGAGTATGGCTATTTCTATTTAATTGGTGACACAGTCTTATACACCATTTTCGCTTTTATAATTATATTCTATGATTGTTGGTTAACTTTGCTTTGTTTTCTGTGTTTTTTATTTTTTGATGTATAAATACTTACTATTGATATTCATGGCATTTCAGGAATTATATAAAATTGCATCGTCCGTTGAATGAACGTGTTTCCGTCTGTCCCTGGGTTACCTTCGAAATCCGTCGATATATTAGCCGAGGCAATCGTATCTTAAGAGTGTATCTGTTTCTCAAGATGATTTGCTCGTCGACATTTTCAGTTCTATACCACTGTACAAATGTATGCAGGACGTCGGAGAAGGAATGCCCAAATAGTCATTATAAAATATTGAAACCCCGTGCTGAACAAAGACAATAGTGGATACATTTAATGCAACGAAACGATTTTAAAAAGTTAAACAAAAATCAGACAAGACTCGAACCTGCATACGCTTGATTGTTAATCAAATGCCTGATCCACTATATCATTGCGGAATGCAATATCTGGTACAGTACGAAATTGATATTTTATATCAATCGCTTGTTATATTTTTATCCGAAGATTACCGACAACATACGAAATATTCATGAGTGCCAGTTCAATATTGTCGCATAATAAATTGATATTAATATGTTACTATTGAATTTTTTTACTATATTGTACAATGTTGTAATTATTGTATTTATTCTCATCATAAAAATAAATAAAATTATTACAATGATTACAAGCTATTATCTAATTTATGGAGTCATATTTTCGAGCTAAGACTGGTGGTAAACGATTTACAAATAATGTCACTGTACCAGCATTGCACTGGCGATGTCAAGTGTAAATAATTTAATTTATGGCATATTTTGCTACTAACAGAGTCGAGTGTTTTAAGTCGTGGCATCGTAATCTAACCTATTATAATTCTTTATCCCTGACAAAACTATGTATTGTCAGCATTCAGATATTCTGCTGCGTTTTATATGTTTTATTCATACGTGATGTTTACGTCGGAAAATGCCAGTACCTAACATCATAATGATAATAGTTTAAACTTTTAAAATTGACCAACTATATTATCAGAACGGTTTTAATACCCAGTTGCTGGTAACAAATATTTGAAGAAGAGTGTAACATTATCTAAACCGTCAACATGCTTTCTCATTGTATAAGGACAATGATAGTCACTAACGTTTGCGTTATAAAATAACGCCAAATAACTGACTATCTTGTACGTTATATTTGAAGTAAACGTATTTGTATGGAGATAATTGTAATTGAAAAACGTATGTTTATATTAAAATGAAAAACTTCCGTTGAGTTATCCAAACTTTAGTTATGACGTAGATGACACAATCTAGGTTACATGTGTGTTTCGTACAATACCGTGCCGCTCGTACTCAATGAACATGTAATAAAGCAGTTGTATAATTTATTAAAAAAACTTCATCATGAATATAACAGGTTTTCGGATATTCTAATTTAGGATTGAAAATGTATATATCGCAAAGTTCACAATTACTGCTTACCTTTTTTAACTCGTTCAAAATACATCAACTTATACAATCTTTAATGTTTTTTTTTATTTCAAATTGTGTATGATACATACGTCGCAACATTTAATTTTAATCTACCATGATAAGGAAACTGAATATTAAATAATACCGTAGTTTATATAAATGCCATATATACAGCTTTTTTATAGGTGAAAGAGTTTTACCGTTGATGCAACGTAGGTGTTTTATATACTACTTCTATTAGTTTTAGTTTCCTACATAACAGGCAGTTACAGAAAAAATCAACATGTCAACAAGATCCTCCTACCGAGTTAAATGAAAATGGTGTTTTATTCAGTAGTGTTTATACAAATGAAAAATATATATGTTGTAGAAAAAAAAGTTTAGCTTTTTGCTTGTTCACCTTACTTAAACATTATTAACAGTGTTGGCCTGTTTGAATATGATTAGATAAAACTTTGATAATAGGTATTGTGCATACTTTTATCTTATTAAATCGATAAGAATAAACCACTACAGAATTATAGTTCACTACTGTGTGAGTCATGTAGCTCATACATTAACTTGTGTGTGCGTGTGTGTGTGTGTGTGTGTGTGTGTGTGTTGGTGGTTTGTCCTTTTGGGGGGGGGGGTGTGTTTGGGGGGGGGGGGTTCCCGCCCCCCCCCCCCCCCCCCCTTGTGGATTGAAAAAAACAAAACAACAACAATATGCCACCATTCAAACTGAACATGGCAGCTTGTCGCAGTCTAGTCATTTATATATTTACTTGAGGTTATTCTGCACCAACACGAATACGATTCATGCAATATGAAATTCAATGTTTTTTTTTACAAAGATAACACAAACATTGAAGAAGAGTGGTCATTTTACACATATTACGCTGATTTCGAAATATTTATTGGCATGTATTTTTATGAATACAGGAAGGGAATATTAATTTTACTACTTTTTGTTGACCAGACCAGAAGTTAATAAAAAAAAAAAAAAAACAAAACAAAAAACCCCCCCCCCAAAAAACCCCCCCCCCCCAAAAAACCCCCCCCCCCCCCAAAAAACCCCCCCCCCCCCCCCCCCCCCCCCCCCCCCCCCCCCCCCCCCCCCCCCCCCCCCCCCCCCCCCCCCCCCCCCCCCCCCCCCCCCCCCCCCCCCCCCCCCCCCCCCCCCCCCCCCCCCCCCCCCCCCCCCCCCCCCCCCCCCCCACACGTTTGGGAAATAATTGGATCTTATCCAACGTTGAATTATTCCCTTAACACTATTGTAACTAAAACAACTTATTTGTCATTGACATATATATGGAACACATAACATGACATAAGAACGTATATATACTACGCCACATTCAAAATAAAACGCTTCCTACCACACCCCCTCCCAAGTAGACTTGTAGGTTTTTGTCTCTGTCTTTTATTTATCCGTACACTTACACTTTATAAGTAGGTACCTATAGTTCATAGTTTGCTACACACTCGTAGACTACGCATGTCATACTCAACAGTCCAAACTGTGCTTCTTATAAACAGTCTATGACCGGAATAGACATATAACCAACACACGGTAGGGATAGGGAGACAATGCATGGATTAATTTGATGCCAGTCTTTATCTTTAGCTGCATAGAATAATATAATACAATGTATAAACTGCAGGTCAAAAATAAGAAACATAATACATATACACACAAGGCACTGGATATTTCAGAAACGCTTTTGCAAAAAAAAAAGAAAAAAAAAAAAAAAAAACCCCCCAGAAAAAAGAAAAAACCCCCAAAAAAAAAAAAAAAAAAAAAAAAAAAAAAAAAAAAAAAAAAACAACCCCAACCCCAAAAAAAAAAAAAAACAAAAAAAAAAAAAAAAAAAACAAAAAAAAAAAAAAAAAAAAAAAAAAAAAAAAAAAAAAAAAAAAAAAAAAAAAAAAAAAAAAAAAAAAAAAAAAAAAAAAAAAAAAAAAAAAAAAAAAAAAAAAAAAAAAAAAAAAAAAAAAAAAAAAAAAAAAAAAAAAAAAAAAAAAAAAAAAAAAAAGTGTTTCACCACCTTTCTGAGATGAACTTGTTAAAAACCAAAAAATATTCTCTCTTTTTTTGTTTTATACAACCCACAAAAAAAAAAAAAAAAAAAATTTTTTTTAAAAAAAAAAATGTATTCTGCGTTCCCCCTTTTTTTTTTTTTTTTTTTTTTAAAAAAAAAAAAGAAAAAAAAAAAAAAATTTTTTTTTTTTTTTTTTTTTTTTTTTTTTTTTTTTAAAAAAAAAAAAAAAAAAATTATTTTTTTAAATTAATTTTTTTTTTTTTCTTTTTTTTTTTTTTTTTTTTTTTTATTTAATAAAGAAATTTATAATAGGAAAATAAAAAAAAAAAAAAAAAATTTTTTTTTTTTTTTTTTTTTTTTTTTTTTTTTTTTTTTTTTTATTAATAATAAAAAAAAAAAAAAAAAAAAAAAAAAAAAAAATAATATTTAAAAAAAAAAAAAAAAAAAAATTGTATGTTATTGATGTAAACAAACTCGAATTTATGCTGTACGCATAAATGTCTCACATAGAATACTACATCACGATACTGTAGTTCACACCAACTCGGCATAGATTAGAAAACATTTAGTTACATCTTCATACGAAAATCAAGCATAGAAGTGAACAGTTAGAAGTGATCTGCTTTTTTGTATTTGATTGTATTGCTCTTCTTTCCAGCCAACAATGTTGTGAAATTCATCTCAGTATTACTTGTTTGAAGTGGAAATCGTTTGATGAATTCAATAAGTAAATAAACTGGTAGTTTTAGATAGCAATAGCACTTTCTGATAGCAATGTATACCCGTATAGGCTATCAACTTGCTTTTGCTTTATTAATTTTCTAAAAGTACTTCAAATACCGATCCGTCAGTACCATTTATTGCATAATCTGTTACTTTGTTTTCTTGCAAAATTCGTGTGAAACTGTTTAACTGGACTTTAAAGAGTTGCAAACGTGTACAAGATTTTGATGATTGTAAAGTTTGAAAACATCCTATACATTAAGACTTTGTAGCGATTTCCCACGAAATACCAACTGACTGATTAAAAATTGAATAATTTAAAATGTACAGAAGCCGCTGATATAACCGCTTATCCGATGTCGACTGTTGATGCGCAACAGGACATCTTCAAGCAGTTATTCATATCTTTTTAGGATATGCATGATGATTTGAACTATGTGAATAAGTTGTTAGAATGAAGCAAGTTCTTCTTTTTTATGTAATGGCTACTTAATAGTGCGAAAAATAAACTGTTTTTCCGGAATTATTTTTTCTTAACTTTTACAACTTTTTATGCACTAAATAAGCATGTGTTATTTACAGTACCGCCAGCGTTTTTTCGTGATAGAAAAAAGTTATTTGTTCGTTTACCATGCGGTGAACGTTTAACCGTGTATCCGTGAAACGATAATTCCCTTCTGCGCATGCGTAGCGTGAAACGAGAATTTACATTTGCGAGAAAATGACATTACGCATGCGCATATAGATTCCTTGCCAATTTAGGGCATATTCATTTATGCTTTCGCCATTTGTTTACATCACTCTCAAGACATAACCTAGACATATATTCGGTCGAAATAGTGAACATCGTTTTGGAAATGTTCTAGGTAAGAAAATGACTGGTCACACGTGTACATTTGATCAACTAAAAACAATTAAATGTACACATTTTGGAAATGTTTAATTCTTAAAGGTCCAATACTAAGGAAAGCGAAAATTCAAATATACTTTAAAAAACACAGAAATAAGTTAATTTTAATAATAAAATGAAAGCTGGTATGTAGAAATTCTAAATAAACCACAGTTCATGTACAATTATTTTCAATGCATTATGAAGAAAGTTAAAAAGACCTGTGTGGTCATTTTGTCAAATCATTGAGATTTCAACATAATACACATACTTTTCTTTGTGTTCCAAACACTTTCTGTAAATTCTAACCCGACAATCTTCATTATTTAGTGTTTTGCATAAGGTAATGTACTTGCCATTGACATAACTGTCACTTAATTTTCGGTATTATACACTTGAAGTATCATCAAAATCTTAAATAAATTAAAATGTATCAATTTAATAGATACTGTCATGACAAGTTAGGCTAGGCCTATAAAGAGAGTTGAGGATTGAGGAGCTGCACTGGCGATGGGCAGAACTTATTCAGCACCTCCACCGTGATTATGATGTAATAAAGAATGATAAAAAGTAAAGTATGAATAATAAAATTGTGTCACACTTAGCCAAATTACTTCGGCCCAGTAATAACTTAATAGCCGCACACCTAGTCACTTAGTTTAAGTGCAAATAGTCCCCCATTACAAGGGATCCTGTATGTAACATTCCTGATTTACCATTTAACCAGAATCTCGCAAACTATTTATGCTATAAACCGGTACCTCTCATGGCTTTTAGTAGGCCTACTATCAGAAACAAAACGTAACATAGAGGAAAGTGCTTATAGTTCTCTCTTCTTCACTTTAATGTTATTTTGAAAATAAATAAAATCGACTCCCCACATAATCAGGATTAAAAGACGGATGCAAATAACAGGGAATCCAGGTACCAGATCCTAGCTCTTTTACAAATAGACCCCTTAGATTTTGTATGTGTCCTGTGTATAGTACCGATACAATTGAGAATACCTTTGTGTTTCTAACTAGTTCATATCTATATGGTATAAAACACTGAAACGCGTTTCTGAAATTTCCAGTGCCCTGCACGGTATTTAAACCAGGAACCTCCTGATCGGTATTCCAGAGCGTTATCCACCGCGCTACCAAAATATTTCAGTAAAAGAATCAGTTAGCCAAGTATTACATTTGTTATTAGCTTATGATTATTATCAACATATTTACCTACTCTTCTCTTCTGTCACAAAATGAATTAATTTCAAGGTTTGATGGTATTAACATTTCCCAGGTGTATGTATTAATTACCCGGTATGTACTGATAATTGGCAACACTTTTAAACAAAACTTCATACTCATGTACACTGTAAAACGACACTTCTTTTAACTGATATTTATATTTGGATTCATAATCCAATCATATAACAAACTGGACTAGTAAGCCACAAGTTACCAGTTTGATCTCCTGCTCCATCAACGACATTAATACTAGTAGTTATTTTGCGGATAAAGTCGTCAACCCGGGGCTGCGTGTTCTTTTGTAAAAGAACCAGTTATGTCTGTAGTGCAAAGATACTCAATGTATCTTGACCAACCCCACAAAAACAACAAAGTAACATCATGCTTGGGTTAGAATTAGCATAATTTATTTTAATGCATAACAAGAGCTGTCCATAAGAAAGATTGCTTGACTTTTATCAGTGTTTACCAATAAGACAAAAGTGTGGGCAGTAAAAGGCAAAGACAAGAGTATGTGTATTATCAAAGTGCTAACAAGGACCATGAGGAGCAAAATATCAAGTCAAAGAGTAACCCTGAACACTACAGAAAAGTTTTAAATATTAATACTTCAGGTGGTTACTGATATATGTGCATGACAGTGCCCTGTAACACACAAGACTTGGAATTTAAGTACAATAAGTGATATAATGGAAGCTTCATCAACAACACAGTCATGTTCTTCTCTATGATGTATATGATCATCAACATTTCGGTTGATGCGTCAGGATAATACATGCATTAACTAGATGTGTGTCCAGTCGAACACTTGTATCGCCCTCTTACGCTTTGTCAGAATAACCAATGTACAAAAAGGAGCATTACTCTGTTAAATATTACCTTGGCATACAACAGTTGGCGGCATCACGATCCTTTTGTCATAAGCAATACAATTGTAAAGTTTGATGAAGAAATGTTAAGAAATTACAAAGTTATAGCCAACGTTAGGTTTATATGACGGCAGGACCGACAGTCAAATTGACCCCTTTGTATCGCCTTTTCTCCGAAAGAGCGAGACAACCAAGGCCGTAAAGTCAATGCATTTTGATGAACCTTTGGTCTCATCCTTTAATTGTCATTATTTGTAAGATTTAAGTTATATTCTGATATAACTATATTCTGATATATTCGCACACAATTTTGATTTTTTAAATTTTCTGTTCAATTCCTGGAATCCTTCATTGTAACAAAATGCAAGTCCTGGCTGTCCTGAAATACACTGAAAAGTACGGTCATGCAATTCGGTATTCAGATTATAAAGGTCCCCTTATTTCTTATCTAACATTGTTGTGAAATAATAGTAAAGGTCTTAAACTATGTAAATTGTATAAGGCAAAATCTTCACGGGCGTAGATCTACATGATTTGTGTATTTTGCAAATGAAGACAAATATTGTGTGTCAGAAGACGTTTAAGAATAAAACACTTTAGATTTAATGTTGTAATAAAAGGAATCAACAGCCTACAGCATATAGTTGGTAAACAATCTACTATCAACCACCAGATTTTCATGATAACTATTGATATAAGTGTATTCTGTTTTGTCTAAATCAATGTTGACGTATACACGTCTTTCGTATTTGTGTCGTATCTACACGAAAACATGTTCTTTGACAACGTTTCGTCTTATTTGCAATAATACTGAGCAATACTTATACGTTAGGGGTGTTGTTCGAACAAATATTGGTCGATTTCACCTGTAAAATGTGTTCTTGTAATTTTAGGGCAACATATCATTTAAAATCTAAAGTGATAATAAGACTTTTCGGCGTACACATAAAGATTCCATTATCTTGTATTTGTCAGTTATTTACTTTCACCAAATATGTTTTTTTAATTTTCATTTAGATATAATTATCAATTGA
>JAFMSR010002371.1:0-24760 GCA_022818135.1 Saxidomus purpurata
GACTAAGAAACGATGGTATATTCCTTTTGTTGCATTATAGCACTGCATTCAAATTTTTGGTTTAGATATTCTCAGATGTCCATTCCTTCATTCATTAGCTGATATTCTGAAACAAAACAAATGTCATTTCTCTTAAGGTGGACCTTCGCATGATCTGATACTAGTACCCCTCAGTTCTGATCCACTGTTTCTTGAGGCAGTTATAATTGCTTTTTGTTCCTATAATGACATACAGTGATGCAAAAATCAAAATGATAAACAATCAAAATATTTTTGTGTAGTTGATCTGTAAACGTGACTAACGAAAATTTAATTAAGATAATTATATGCTAAAACAAGTCATTCTTGAGAGGCGAGGCAATACCATCAAACAAATAACTAAGATAATTTTCATAAGTCAGTCATTCTGAAGAGACTCGATAATGTAAAACAGAATAGAGAAAAGGACAAATTTCTAGAAGAATTATCAACGAAACTTACGCTAAATTAAATCCACTTTGAGTCGCTGAGAATGCCAAGCCGACATATATTTAACTGAAATGGCATCAATATATTTGCCAGACTAAGCTAAACTCAGTAATCCTTGAGTGACTAAACAATCCTCGACGACACATCAGTAAAATATTGAATATAAAAAGATAGGCTTAACAAGACAAACATGATTGGTCGAGCAATTCCAACTGACACATTGCTTGCAGAATTATTATCAAATGTGTGCAACCTAAATCATCATTGACTATTTGAACATTCCAATCTGACCCATGGCTTAGAAGAATTTCATCAAAATTAAATTTAACCTAAGTCTCCCATAAGTGGCCAATCTATCCCTGTCGACAAATAACTAATACAGTTGTTCACCCATGAGTGGCCAATCTATCCCTGTCGACAAATAACTAATACAGTTTTTATACAAAGTATACTTAAGATGTTTTTGGGTGGATGGTTCATCCGACACATGGCTAAAAGAATGTAAGTCATTCTTGGATGACTGGGCATGCCCAATCGACATTTGGCAACGGGAAATATTTAAAATGTATGCTAAAGTAAGTCGTCTTTGGATGGGCTAAAAGAATTGTCAATAAAGTACATGCTTAAATAAACAATTCTTAGAAAGGTAAGGTATTTCATCAAACAAATGTCAATTCTAATATGCCTATGGTATATTTCTATAGTCAATTAGAATGCATTAATATGATTAAAGCACTCGGAAAAGAAGGCGGAGTTTCGGACATGGAAGTAGCTCCTTCCGACTTTAATTTACTCCCGCGCAGAAAATAAAATATAGAAATAGAAATAATATCTGTATAAATACATCAGTCGCATGAAAAAGTTGTGTTTAAGAACCTAAATATTATTTTTGATTGCGTCATGTAAACCTTAGAATACCTTCACCTTCTTTTCCTGTAAAAAGGCTAAGAAAATTCAGGATTAACGTCATAAAATGTTTTGATTCCGGGAGACAAAACAATGAATGAAAACGTTGACGTCATCAAACTGACGTCATTACTCCACATTAAAACGTTGTACAGTTCAGATTAACGGTTCGCTTTTAAATCGATTGTCTGCTTTGTTAGGTTCTGAATCTGACGTCTTCTGCATAATGTCACAGTCGGGTATTTTTTATATTTTATGTATTAGATGATTAAACTAAAATAAGTTTGTATAATATAGTTATGTATGATATCTTGACTGGTTGCCCGAATAGCGGAGTGAATTTCAACAGCCACTACTTATGCTATTTTACACATTACCGCCGAACTGAAAAAAGTCCGTAGTAGTTGCGATAGTTTTCATAAATTCGGCTTATAAGAATCAAAATAACCTAAGGCTTGGAGTGCTTTATCGAAATTGAAGCATTTCCCGTCGGTAATGTGCCTGCGTAATAATTCACTCGGGCTTCGCCCTCGTGAATTATTCCGCCAGGCACATCACCTCCGGGGAATGCTTCAATTTCGATAAAGCACTCCAAGCCATAAATTATTTCTTAATTAGAAATATCATCAAAATAAATGTTAAATTAATGTATTCTTCAGTGGTTGAGGAATATATGTCGACAAATGACCGATAAAATTATCATAAAAGTATCTGTTCAACGTAATGATCTGTGACTAGCTGAGCAAAAGTAACCGGCATCTGTCTAAAAGGATTATCCTCAAAATATGTATCAAAATGAAACTGGAAAATGCAGTATGACATATATCTATGAGAATGACAATTAAGATATATGGTCAAAAAGTAATTCTTCAGTGACTTTGAAATCCTATCCGCCAAATATCGACTAAGCTGTTTAGAACTACAAGTTGTCCCAAATCTTAGAGAAAATAGCCATCAAAATGTATGCAAAACTAAGTAATTCTTCTGTGGGTTTGTAATTCAAGCTGACGCATATCTAACATAAATGTTGTCACACATGTACTACACTAAGTCCTCCTTCAGTAGCTTCACAATTTAAGAGAAATTTCATCAAAACAAATCTTATCTTAAACTAAGCCATCTATGAGTTACCAAGCTATTCCTGTCGACAAATGTCTGAAACAATTATTATAACAAGAGGGTCATGATGGCCCTATATCGCTCACCAGAATATCATGGCACTTTATGTCAAAAGGTCATAATCAAGGATAGTCATAGGAAATTCGAAAATAACTTTGCAACACTGCACGAACAGCCCAAACTTGAAAAAGACTAGGCGAAATGACGGGGCCAAGGTCAGTCAAGACAAAGCTGAAATCTGCATTCAAAACTGTAAAAATGCTACTGCTGTAGTTTCAAAACAGTAAAGTATATGTAGGTTAGGTTCAAGGTCAGCCAATGTTGAAGTTTTATTCTACATGCAAAACTGTATACATGGTCAAAATTGCGATGATGTAGCTTAGTTCAATAGATCAAGGCTGACCACCCCTATATAAGGTTTATATAGTAAAACATGCATTTTTCGTCTTTTTTGCCTGAAATATACGTTTTTCGTCCGGATTTTTGTGTTTTCTTTGTAATAATGTCTTTCAGCGATATGACTTTTCTACATGTAACACTCTATACAAGGTAAGCATTGCAATGATGTAGCTATTTCAATAGATCAAGGTCGTCCGGGTCCAAACAAGCATGATAAACCTTAACAAATTTGATTTAAAACCCCCACCAAAGGGGTAGATTTGAACAACTTGGTACAAATCTACTAGTCAATGCTACAAGCCAATTATCTAAGCTCTGTTTGTGGTGATTCAAGACGAGTTTAAAAACCTTTCCAATTTATGTCAATGTAAAATTGGCGCTCAGCCCGGGGGGTCATGATTGGACAAATCTTGGTAGAGAACATGAGGCAATGCTATGTGACAACTATTTAAACTCTATGTCATGTCGTTTGTAACATGATAAAATATCCTATATAAATTCAAATTTCATTTTTTGTAAAAAATGTAGGTAAGTATGGCAAGTGACCCCAGGGCGAAACCAATTTGAACCAAAGGGGTATGATTTGAACAATCTTGGTACAAATCTACTAGTCAATGCTACAAGCCAATTATCTAAGCTCTGTTTGTGGTGATTCAAGACGAGTTTAAAAAACTTTCCAATTTATGTCAATGTAAAATTGGCGCTCAGCCCGGGCGGGGTCATGATTTGACAAATCTTGGTAGAGAACATGAGGCAATGCTATGTGACAACTATTTAAACTCTATGTCATGTCGTTTGTAACTAGAATATTTGAACAAAACTGACAGAAATCCACAAGAAGATGCTATTTACCTTAATAACACTCTATAGGACAAAATAATTAACGAACTCTTCATGACTGTTTGTCTCCATGATTTTTGGTCAAGTTAGAATCTTGGTCACGTGGGGTAAAAACAAAGTCAAATCATAGAAACCATGTTAACACTGCAGAGGCCACAATTATTACCAAATGGTCATGAAAACTGGTCAGAATGTTTGTCTCTATGATCGAGTTTGAAAAAAGCTTTAAGCTTTCGGTTTGATCCACTCGTGTTTACTTGATGTATGTATCATGCTTACTCGATACTTTGTTAATTGACGTATAAATATGTCTAAACCAAACTGAGTCCTACTGGGTCCCAAGCAAGGTCGCAAGATCAAATCAATGGAAAATCTTGTTAACATTCTAGAGGCAACATTTGACTCCCAATAATTATGAAAAATTGTCGGAATGTTTGGTTCTATGATCGTTAGGCCATA
Organism: Saxidomus purpurata; assembly: GCA_022818135.1. Classification (NCBI taxonomy): domain Eukaryota; kingdom Metazoa; phylum Mollusca; class Bivalvia; order Venerida; family Veneridae; genus Saxidomus; species Saxidomus purpurata. The sequence goes on from JAFMSR010002371.1 coordinate 4,192, forward strand.
AGCGAAAGTTTGTCAGACGGATTTAAAAACTATGTCACCAGGTTAAATAGCAGTAAAACCTTTTATAACCAGTCAACTTGAAAGTTGGTGGTCAGTATGTTTTTCTTCATGAATTTGAGGTCCACTTTTAAACTTGGTCATGAAAGGTTAAAACTTAGGTCACCAGGTCAAATCATAGGCATACCTTATGAAGACTAAGTAATCCAAATTTTCTGCTCAATTATGGTCAGAGTGATCAGCTCTTGGTCGAGTTTAAACTGGGTCACATTGGATCAAGAACTAGGTCAGTAGGTAAATCATAGTAAAATCTTGTTAAGCTATATTTCCTAACCAAACTTCGTGAATGTTGGTAAGAATATTTGTCCTACTTAACTCTAGCTCGAGTTTGAAACGGTGTCATGTGGGCTCAAAATCTAGGTCACCAGGTTATTTACATTAGGTTTTTTATGATAATTCTCTACTAGTGTGGCGGATGATATTGCAAAGACACCTATAACTGTTTTACTTCAGCATATCTTTAAATTATAACTCTATATGTTATGCGTCGGCTAGGATGACCCAATCACACAAGAACGCTTTCAATTAGTATATTTTAGATTTCATGAGACACCGGCTTTAGGTGAACTTTTAGGATCAATGAAAGTCCCTCTTCCGTATGTCATTCATAATTGCTTCATTTGACTTCTTCTCATAACGCACTGCAGGAAAATTTCATCAAACCTGGCCAGAAGCATTCTGTCATTAAGTTCTCTCACATTTGTTCAAACAACATGGCCACTAGAGCTAATGGTAAAACACTCTCTGAACAATTTCGTCTCTAAAACCACAAGGAATAAAGCTTAGATATAGAACATCAGCTAGTGTTCCTCAATCGCATTTGTTCAAATCATGTTCCTGGGTTCAAAATTGGCTGCCTTCGGATGGTCAAATATTTATCTCATTAAGAAGACGTGAAGAACCAATGTTCAAATTCCGCTTGCTCAAGTTTGTTGCCACACTTGGAGTCATTGGCTTTTCTAGTATACTGTTTACCTATTTAAATACTGGAAGGATTCTCCTGAAATTTAGGTTCAATATATTTGTCAGTATGACGTGCAGAACCTATGCTCCAACTCATAATTCCAATACCCATTGAGTGACATTTCTTGAAACATATGTCGAATGTTCATCTATAAAAAATTATCTGCAGAATTCATGTTCACAGTTTGGTTACACAAGATGACGGTCACTCTGAGGGATCAACGATGAACCTTTCGGAATTCCTTCACCAAGCGGGGGATATAGCTGTCTTTCAAACGGCTTAGTTCGATGTAAAAGAAAATGTATATTTTGTTAATGAAAGAAGGCACAAGTTTGTTCCGGATGTTTAAGCAGAGTTTAGATACTTTTAGTACACTTAGATTAAGATGCAATGAACAGTATTAGTATTTTGTTTACTTTAATATTTCTTTGATTGAAATGGATGTGAATGTCCTGTACTAGTTATCAGTCATTAGAATTGTGATTACCCAGTTACTGTCATGTGTATTTTCACGGTTGGTCTATAAACTGCGGAAATAGTGTTGGAGTGTATGTTATCCATAAACAATGAACACTAAACAAATTGACAATGTAGATATTAATGTACATATTATATATTGTTAAAAGTTAACTATACCTGTATGGATACTATCTTTTTCAAGTGACTTGATTACGCTAATGTAGCAATATACATTCTCATTTACGTGATATTGACATATGATGGCATTGTCTGTAAAGTTGTAAATACACGATTGTAAAACCGTTCGTATGTCCGTCTGTATGTCAAGCGAGCTTGCCCATAGCCGAAACGATCAAAGGTATTTTTGCACACATCGAAAAAAACATTAACAGTAAGTTAAGTGAACAAGAACAATAAATATACCGTGCTTGTTATCTCAATGATTCAGCCTTTTTAAAACATTTGAGAGAAGATTCATAACTCTGCCTTGCAATTTGTTTAATTATTTTCCTTTGTTATATTAAATTGTACATATTCGAAACATTACTTGAAAATGTTTAACTGGACCGATTTTATATTTCACATAGTGTAGAGGACATTGAAAGAAAGTGCAGTGACCAATGACAATGACTATGCCCCGTCAGAGCTTATATTTCCTTTTGTTTTCCTAAATTACATGTATATTGAGCATAACTTAATAAGCATTCACTGGACTGACCTTAGGGTTAGGGTTAGGGTTAGGGTTAGAGGGTTTAGGGTTAGGGTTGGGAATTTACTCTATAAAAAATCGTGCTTTGTGGTCTTCGATCGTGCTTTGTGGTCTTTGACCGTGCTTTGTGGTCTTCGGCTACCGTGCTTTGTGGTCTTCAAATCGTGCTTTGTTGTCACTGGACCGTGCTTTGTGGTCTTCAGGGAAATTGAGTTATAGGGTCTTTTTAGGGGCTAAGGGTCTACTTCCCTTACAGTCTTGAATTGTATTAGGGGTGTCCACGGGCGTATCTTGAATCAGTTCATTACTGATTTTCTTTTATTTTCATCAAACCCTAACGGTTAAGAAGTTATCCTCGAAAGTTCAAAAAAATTTCACCCATATAGGAGCCCCTAGAAAAAATATATTTTTAGGGATTTAATGAGTATATATCTCTTAAATGACCTTAATTACACTTTGTCTCTTAATTATACTAACAGGGTTGTCTTGGAACAAAACTTATTGAATTTTACCCTGAATTTCTATTAGGACATTTCAACCCTGTGATTGTTTTTTATTGTCAGCTTAAAGTTGATTTCATGGGTTTATAAATTGATGTATATGACGCAAAGGACACCTATATGGGATAAGGATCCAATTTCAAAGAATAACGCAACAATCTTTGTGGCGCGTAATTTGTCTGCTCCAATATGAACAGACATTATGACACAGATTGAAAATCAACAAACCTTATTTATCTATCAGTGTATTAATAAACGTTAGGAGATAATAATAATATTATCTTTTTTCCAATTAGAAAATAATATAAATCACATAGCACGATTAAGTAATCGGGGAAATATTTGTTATAAGTAGACATACATGCATTTATGAAATATCATTTTTGCTTATATGAGACATTGCATATAATAATAAATCAGATAAAACCGCTGCAATAATAAAGATTGAATGCCAGCACAACTTTTTTTAATTTTTGCCAATTTACATAGAAGACCATAAGGTACGAATTTTCCCAACAAACCCTAATAACCATAAGAAACGATTTTCCCAACAAACCCTGAAGACCATAAGGTACGATTTTCCCAACAAACCCTGATGACCATAAAATGCTATTTTCCCAACAAACCCGGACGATCACAAAACCTCTGCACTACAAAGTGCGATTCATACCACATTTCAAGAATCAATTTTCAAATTAAACACTTCATTCTTTCTGTCATTATTAAAGTTATAAGTCAACCAATATGCATATATACCATTCAATGGAAGAAAATAAAGACTAAGACTATCAATATGGATTCTCTTTAGGCCCATAAATCAAATTAAGTAAGCAGCAACATGTAACATCTTGTAACATTGCCTTGGTCTTGAAGACTTCTGTCGACTTTTAAATTTGGTTAGAATTTTTCAGAACCGTGTTAAAGTGTAAGAAGTAGGAAACTCTTTATGTTTATTGTACTGTAAACCTAGAAACCATCACGACCACTTTATTTCGTGTTTTTCAAGCATTGGGCATTTTCGCAGCTTTAAAACCAAAAATAATATCAAACAGGGAATGCCACGTACCAAAAACGCAGCCTCCCCAAAACGAGCCCCACATCACCCAGAAGTGCACACCACACACACACACACACACACACACACACACACGACACACGACACACACAATCATGTACACACACACATATACACTACCAACACACACTAGCATACAAAGCAAACACACGAGGACAAAACGAACAATTAAAGGAACACAGTGGGGCACCGCCTTGGAACGGTCAGTGGCAAAAACACCACTGGGGAGCTTAAACCGGTTTATGGTGCGCACCCAACCTCACTCTTACCCCCACCATGTTCCAAAGTCACAGGACAGTGTAAATAAAAGTAATCCCTGCTAGGTGAATCTCTAACACACGCAATGGAAACAAAAGGCATGGTATGTAAAACACAAAAATGCTCGTGTATAAATATATAAAAAGCAAACCTTGAGAACCAAAAAACGTATGTACTCAATGCCTTTGCAGAAGGCAGAGCACTAAGAGAAACACCCTTAAGGGCCCGACGAAACAGGCCAGAGGACAGAAATCAAAACAGTTTCGTCCCAGTGGGATTTAAAAACTGCCCATCACAGAGTCCTCCCCCTCTTCCGTCAGACACAATCAAAGAGGGAAGCATAGCGTCCAACTGTAAACGGGTTGAACACCAAACATGCGGTGTGTCTCAAAACAGTTGGGTCGTAACCTCTTTTAACAAAACGTTTTATAATTTTAGCAAATACAGTTGGAAAATTGCCATGACCCAAAATCTTACGAAGTTTGTAAACCACATCCCCATAAAAATCGGGTTTTGAAATACCTTCTCGCAGAAGAGTCTTTAGATTACTATTGAATTTCAAAACCAAATCAGAATTACGATAGTAAAATTTAGCAAAATATTTACGCAATTTGTAATAACGGTAGCCCTGTTGAAGAAGTTTATTTGTAATATATTGATTACGTTCATTGAAATCCTCAACATGACTACAAGCTCTGGCAAACCGAATTAACTGAGAAATGTATACCCCATAAGATGTAGCATGAGGTACATCCCCATCCAAATGGGGGAAATTTACAATACTAAAATTAAAATCATCCCTCTTGTCATAAATTTTGGTATGTATAATATTGTTATAAATAGAGAGATGTAAATCTAAAAATGAAGCACCAGTATCCAAATTGTTAGTTTTAATTAACTGGAGTTCCCGGGGATAAATAGTGTCCACCAATTGACCAAAAAACGGGTTATCCATATTAAGAATATCATCCAGATAGCGTGATGTATTATTAAAAGCAGTGATAATGTCTGCCTGCGTATCTGGAGAAAGACTCAACATAAAGTCTCTTTCATAACAATATAAAAACAAATCTGCGACAAGGGGTGCACAATTTGTTCCCATGGGAATACCGATTACTTGTCTGAAAACTGCATTCCCAAACCTTATATAAATGTTGTTCAATTAAAAGGAAAGGGCTTTACAAACTTCGTCACAGGTCCACATAGTATAATGTTTAACAATACAGCTAGTAAAAAAAGCTTTATCGAAATTGCAGGCGAGAAATGTAACATTCTCCCTGGCAAAAGTCTTTTGAATTAGGGCAGTTAGCTTGTCATTTATCAAATTATGTGGTAAAGTGGTATACAGAGTAGAAAAATCGTATGTACTGACTGAAGTTACTTTGTAATTATTAACTTTAAACTTATCCAGGATTTCGCCAGAATTTTTGATCGACCAAAATAAATGTTTACCAGAGTTTTGGTAACTTTATCACAATATCTTTTCACGTGGGCTTTTATAGCAGTTAGGCAAGATGTTAATAGTTTTGAAATATTTGTAGTGGTACAAGAGCTTGAATTAGCGATGAAACGAGCTTTATATGGTTGTTTATGTAATTTAGGAATCCAGTACATAGTAGGAAGTTTAATATGTTGATCATCTATACGAACTTTCAAATTAGAAACTTCACTGATGTGATCAGTGACCACATTTTGTTCAACGGAAGGACTCAATATATAAGCTTTAGTGCTATTTAGTTCGTTTTGTAAAACATTAATATAATGTAGGCGTCAAATGATGATAATATTGTTGGCCGCCTTGTCTGCTGGAACTAAGACATACTTAGAATGAAATTCTTGGATTTCCTTTTTCAGATGTCTTAAAGTAAACTTGGGTTTTGATGGAAGTAGGTGTTCATTTGTTTGGTTTGTTTGGAAAAAATTTTATACGAGAATCGACAATGTTAAAAATACTTCGTTTCCAAGACGTTAATGCATTTGGATCAGCATTCTCACGACGACACCATTTAACACAAAAAGTTTCGATGGATTCCGAAATATGACCACGACAAGCTTTCGGGGATCATACCGATCGCAGAAGTAGCTATAGCTAAATATATGCATGTTAAGCGTACTAAATTCTAGAATCGCCTCAAACCGTTGAGTTTGAATGTATATTATAGATGAAAAATAGTCTTTGTCTTAAAATGGCTAATCATCATGTACGCCGTGCTGTGTCCCAAGTTCGAATCTGCATTTGAAATCTATACAGCTAGCAGCAGTTTAAACTAAAAACCCCCCCCCCCCCCCCCCCCCCCCCCCCCCCCCCCCCCCAAAAAAAACCCCCCCCCCCCCCCCCCCCCCCCCCCCCCCCCCCCCCCCCCCCCCCCCCCCCCCCCCCCCCCCCCCCCCCCCCCCCCCCCCCCCCCCCCCCCCCCCCCCCCCCCCCCCCCCCCCCCCCCCCCCCCCCCCCCCCCCCCCCCCCCCCCCCCCCCCCCCCCCCCCCCCCCCCCCCCCCCCCCCCCCCCCCCCCCCCCCCCCCCCCCCCCCCCCCCCCCCCCCCCCCCCCCCCCCCCCCCCCCCCCCCCCCCCCCCCCCCCCCAAAAAAAAAAAAAAACCCCCCCCCCCCCCCCCCCCCCCCCCCCCCCCCCCCCCCCCCCCCCCCCCCCCCCCCCCCCCCCCCCCCCCCCCCCCCCCCCCCCCCCCCCCCCCCCCCCCCCCCCCCCCCCCCCCCCCCCCCCCCCCCCCCCCCCCCCCCCCCCCCCCCCCCTAGTCGTACGTTGTGCAGTTGTAAGACCATTTACAACTCAATATCATATTCAACTGTATGGACATAAAAATATATCTTACACAAATTTCTTCAGTACAGAATTGAACAAATCCTAGCAAACGACATGATGGTGTTTTTCACAAATGGTAACGTTCTTCTTCATTGGATTAGAAACTGTTCTGTGCCTCATAACAGCATCAGCCTTCAGAAGACATTTTTCTCCATAATTTGTAAATTTTGTTAGATCAAGTTAACAAATAGCCGACTTGCTAATTTCTAGTTCCATGCAGAAAAGTATCGGTATGACGACCAGTGGCATGTACCAATTAATTCATAATGTTTCTGTAATGTTGTAATGGAATCCCTATATATTAATGTATATGCTTTCACTTGCTGCTGTGATAAAAAACATGTCGCTGATTATTGAATGTATTACAAAATTAAGTTGTCCGATGTGTATTAACTTTATTAATACACTTAACAAGGTCTCGCCCTGCTAAATTCTCTTGGTATTCAAAAATATAGGGTATTATAAACATGATTATTTTTCCGTCATATCTTTATTGAATCCCCATACTCCACATAATTTTGACTATCATAGCGTTATATGTTTTCAGATACATCAAGCGATAAAAGTTCAAAGATTAGTTTGACTTTAGTTTGCTTGGTAATATCTGTGTATCCGTCAGTCTGTTCTGCCGCTTTTCGTGTCCAGGCTGTAATTTGTATATGCATAGACAGATTTTAAATAAATTTACGAATTAATTATCAGGTTAAATACGCTTTCGCAATACATATGTAACTTAATGCAATTGTTGCTCATATCATAAGGGTTGCTACTCTGAAAGTCAATTTCAAATTTACGGCTGACAACTTGTAATTAGGGTTATGTAATATTTTTTGTGTTGGGGCTGTTACGTCTTCATGTTTATAATTGATGAAATAACTTCATACAATTGAAGTGCATACCAGAAGAACGTGTCATGCTTCGCAATTGTGAAGCTTCCATGACCGCCTAGGTCACAATTGGTTTTCAATATGTGACAGAGGGTTATACACCAATGTTATGTCTGCGGGCTGTAACTACAAGATATATTAACTGGTTTTTATGTAACTTCATACCGGTGTTGGCCATGCCACAGGCCTCCTTCGTACTTCTAACGCGAGGAGATACCTTTAAGGTCAAGGTCATACCAAGGGCTCCAACTTGTAATTCAAGGTTATATTCTAGTATTTTGTGGCTTGCATGTAACTTCTACATGCATAGAATTATTCTGAAATAACTCCTCACACTTGCCTGAGGTAAAGATCATATTTAGGATCAAAGGTCATGTTTCTATATCCCCAAAAGCTTTTAAGTGATATTCTTGATATTTTGGGTAAAGTTTGGATTCATGGAGTGAATCAGGTGACACTTAAAGGTCAAATGTCCTGGTCAAGATCAAACTTATATATTTATAGCCTTATTCCTTTTGGAGGATTATCATCAAACTTGTGTAAAATGTTTATCACATCATCATTCAAAAGGTCAAGGTCAAAATTCATGTAACAATATCTCCCAAATCTCTTGAAGGATTTTCAGGAAGCTTTTGTTATTTTTCGTCTCATCCAGTAATTTTTCGTTGGGTAATTTGTATTGCAAGGCGATTCACCATTCGCTTGTTTCTTAGAAAAATGCTATCACGTCAGTATTTAAACAATAAAAAATAATGCAGGTAACGAGTGCTTGCCTCCCTCAACCCCTACACATTTAGACATTGAACAACATTATTATGGCCATTCACATGTAAACAACGAGATTATATGTTTTCTGTAAAATTGTAATGGAAACCCCATTCACATTGGAATATGGGAAGAGTAGATTAAAACATCAAATTAATTGTTAAGGAAAGTAAAATTTGCTCTTTCTTCTATAACACAGATTTCCTGGTAATAGCATCTAGCATTTCAAAACAGATTTTCTGCAACGTTTGTAAATTTAGTTATATATTATGGTCATTTGCATGTATACAATTTGTTCATATATTTTCTGTAATATTTAGATAGAAAGTCCATCCTTCACATCGATAGTGAAGAATATGAGATGTCATAGACCCTTATTTATTCATATCTATCAAAGTAATATTTTCATTTCATGATGTGATAGACATTTATTTGTCTGATGGTAGCATCAGTAACAAGATAATGTTTCTTAAAGGTGTGTAAAAGTACTAAATATAGGTAAAATGGCTCGCATCGCTTATTCCCTGGGCATTCGGAAACGTTCCGTATCATGGCTATTGACATGTATATAATACGCTCATATATTATTTTGATATTAAATATAATTGCAATGCTAATCTTCAAATCCATAATTTACAACTACAACTACTAAAGTGTCAAATTGTCTAATATTTGTTTTGAAAGGTAATGTTTTTATTTCTTGGAATGATAAAGTCATTGCGTCTGATAATACCAACCATTAGAAAACAAAGCCACATCATGTAGGAATATTTTTGAATATTATCTTAGGAAATCACATACAACAAATAATAAAACAACACATTATTCATTATAAATAATATAACTTTCTTACTACGATGCTACCACTGAATTTTGACCCTGACGTCACTTTTTGTTCACAATATTATACTCAAATGAGAATAAAAACGTTTATTTTATGCTTTCCAGTGAATTATAGAGTTTTCTCAGTTAAATAAAAGTGATAATCCACCGTTTTGAAACAGTGGATTACCATTTTTATTTTCACAGTTTTTGCAATCTTTAACCCGGATTAACGTCAAAAAGTATACCGAGCGTAATTAATGCTAGAAACCATGCGACGATGACGTCGTTAAAATGACGTCATTTGTGCTATGTTTTCTGATGACGCTTCCCGCGATTTTCGATATTTTATAGACACAAACTCAACAAAAGTAGAGTGTTAACCATAAAATAAACAGAAAAAATGTTGGTATTGATGTAATATCACGTTAATTTCACTCGTGAATACCAAAAGCAGTTACTTTCACTCGTGGCTGCGCCACTCGTGAAAATATCACCTTTGGTGACCTAATGTTATACAAAACACAGTACTTTGAGAATTTCTCGGTATTGTCTTCTTACATTATCTGCTTTTTACTTTTTACAAGATCTTCTCTACACGCCATGTACATTCAACGATTTACTTCAATGACATGTTCGAACCTTCTGGTTGCATCGCAAGCAAACGAGGCACATAATATTTTCGTAAAAACTTGTAGGGCATAGAAATTTTATATATATAGGGCATAGTATTTTCTATGATCTTCTTTTTCATATTATGACACTTTGGCCAATACTGGAAGTATTTAGACTAAGGCAAAACTGTGTCGTTTTTCAAAGTATATAAGTTAAAGTCAGCAAGGCAGTTCTCGTTCGTCAGTTCTGTGGCACCTAAATATAGAATAGAGATTATTCAGTTTGCAAGAGAAAGTATTAAGCCGGAGACTGCTAGTAATTTAAGCAGTCAGTAAATCAGAATCAGTCAGGTAGCTATGTATGGTTGTAGACAATCAAAGTAAGTCAGTTGGACAGACACAGAAAGCTGGTCATAGTAAGTCAGTCAAAGTCTGACACTGGCAGACTTAGTTTATCGATCGAAGAATAAGACACTCAATCATTCAGTTGAGTCATTTGGTCGATCAGTCAATCAGAAAGATAGTCCAGTCATATTTTTACCAAAATACTTCAGAAAATGTGAAAAGCACCAAATTTCGAACAAATTATCTTAAGGACTGACCAAAAATATTGAGCCCTAAACCCACGCTGAAAAATCAAAGATGGGTTAGGGTTAGAGTTGATGAGATAAACATGAGCTGACTTAGTCCCAGTACAGCGTACAAAAATGTTTAATATTTTCTTTGTTTCTAGATCACAACCTCCCTAGTTTTAAAATCCATTGGATCTTACCTATTTCCCACCAAATAAATATTATTTATCTTACAAAGATGAATTACAAATTACCACTACTTGTATAATAATTAGCAAGTATGTGTTGAGGCAAAATTAGCAACAGACGAATTCCAGACATGTGTGAAACTTGCACAACTTGCTGTGGGGCTCGTTTTGGGGAGGCTGCGTTTTTGGTACGTGGCATTCCCTGTTTGATATTATTATTTTTTTTTTCACAAGAATCCATCAACATCCCTCATCCCCTCTCCTAGCACACATTTATACACATCCATCTTTCCACTTACTGAATTTGACATACTATCAATTGTATACTAGTATTTACCAACGGAATGTAAGCATCTTGGCATCGTGTTTTCCAGCTGGCAGGCATCGGACACCTTTTCATTCAAATAATTTCTCTTAACAAACACACTGATACTCATAGTTAGAATAAATATTAATCTCCTTGCAATTGCAAATGCATGATCATGCAGCCATCCTATAACTCTTTCAGATTTAGTGAAAAAATAATGAATTCTTCAAGTTATATACATATGAAATCTCAAGAGCAGCAAGAAATGTTTTCCCATAAGCCTTGAGTGTGGGGGTATAATCTAGGCTCTCCTCTAAGGTTTTACAAACTTTAAGTCAGATTAAAAGTCGCAGTGTCCCACTATTTGCTATATTGTATAGTTATCATGGTTAAATATAAATTGATAATCGTTTTAATATTTCTCCATAGATTATACTCATAAAACATATATAACACCACTCCCAATCATGTTGAGGTTTTAATTTCCAAAATGTTTTTTTTTTCAAAATCAAATAGTGTTGTTTCATGAAGCATATTTCTTTATCTGAAAGAAGGAACTTTTCACATTTTCGTTTAAAATCATCTTGTCTGCATCATATAAAAGTTAAAAGACAGAAGAATAAGAATATAAGTTTAACCCTTACCCTGTGTCGACAAATGATTTTGCATTCATGACAAATGCAGATCATGATTAACCTACATAAGTGTACAATTTGATCATGATCTGCATTGAAAACTATTCAGTCAGTTAAGTTTCAGTGTTTGTCCCTTTTAATTATTAATAGTACTATCTTAACTGAAAGAAACTCAATTCTATTTTAGAAATTTAGCAAGGTCAACAAAATTCACAATTATTTTACTTTGCGTGCATAGAACTCACAGGTTTTTCTGGAACATGACATGATGTTAGACAGAAAAGTCCGGACAGTATCAGTTCTGTAAATTTTGGTTAAGTTTGTATAAATCAATTCATTTGTTGCCCGGTTTGGGAAAATAACTTTAAAGTGAATTTACTGAAGAGTAACAATTTAAAATAAATGCCGCAATTAACATTTTAGGTTTACAAAGTACCAATTGCAACCACTTAGTTTTGTTAATGAGAGCTAAAATCATTTTAAAAAATGTATACAAATATGTTATTATATAAGGAAACAATGATAATAAAAAGATTGCTTGAGAAAGGAATATACGAACACAATTGCTCACAGACTGTTAATCGGGGGCAATGGTAAAACAACATAATTTTAAGTGCTAAATACAAGTTTCAAAGCATTTGAAGGCCTTCAATATAGAAACATATTGGAATGAAACACAGTGAAAGTTCTTTCATATCCCAATACCAAAATAATGAATGTTAGAAACATAATCGAAAGCTTCGTTCTTTCCTATACGGATCAATTTCTCACAAATCTCGTAGACAGTTAAACGACAGATGTTCTTTCATTGTCTTAAAACAATTAAACGAAAAATGTTCTTCCATTGTCTTAAAACATATGTTGGCGCCTATGCTTACATTCTGAATCTACGCTATTACTTCATCTGCTTAAGATCTTGGCATTGTCTAAACAATAAGAATCGCCTGAGGTGAGAGGTTTTAAATAAGGTTAGAACTTTCTACTCGATCCTTACTGTTATTTAACAGAAATGTTGTATATGTTTCAATAAATAAATACTGTTTTAACCAAGTCCTCCTTGACTAGCTCAACAATTCAAGAGAAGTTTCATCAAAATAAGTTATTGCAAAACTGCACAAACAGTCGCAATCTCATCTCTCTAACTTGTAAAACAAAACTAGGACAATGGGCGAGGTCTAGGTCAACAAAGGTAGGAGTTAATATCTGCATTCAAAACTGTACATCTGGTTCAAATTGCAGTTTCATAAACAGTAATCTATGTGTAGGTCAAGGGCAAGGTTAGCCAATGTTGAAGTTGAAATCTACATGCAAAACTGTATACATGGTCAAATTTTCATTGATGTAACTACAAAAACAGAAAATAGTCAATAGGTCAAGGTCAAGGTCAGTCAAGTTCAGCGTTGAAATCTGCATGCAAAACTATCCATAAAGTTCAAATTTAATCTATGCTGCTTAAAAGAAAAAGAAGGTAGGTAAGTAGGTCAAGTGGCCAAGGACCGACGCAAGTTGGACCCAACGGGTAAGATGTGAACAATCTTGGTACAAAGTCACTAAGCAATGCAACAAACAAAGTATCTAAGCTCTGTTTGTGGTGTGATATAAGACATGTTTTAAAGAGTTTGTCTCACTGTAAAATTAAGTGACCACCGGGACGGGGTCGATTTTTACTGGAAGGTCAGGATTTGACTAATAGTGGTAGAGAAGCTGAGGCAATGCTATCTGCCAAATATCTATACTCTATGTCATGTTGTTTGAGACAAGTATATTGTTAAAGATTTTATTTTATTAGCGGCGGGATAAATATTTGTCCCGGGGATCATGATTTGAAAAATCTTCATAGAGGTCTACAAGAAGATGCTTCTTGCCAAATATCTAAGCTCTGGGACTTTTTGATTTGGAAAAGAAAATTTGCCTATACAACTCTATGCAAAATTGAGTGTCCATGACAAAATAATTATGATTTAGATACATGCTATAGTACGCCATTTTTGAGTGGCTTAGCAATCGTATCTGACAAAAAGAGGGTCAATCGGCCAAATATCAGTCACCCGAGTGCAGTTGCTCTAATTGACGCTTTGAGCTGGTGATGTAGTTTTTGACCCATATGACCCCGTTTTAAACTCGACCTAGATTTAATAATGACAACATTCTGACCAACATCCTTGAATATTGTGTTGAAAATATAGCTGCTACATTGTTCACGTAAACGTTTTTCTATGATTTACCTACTGACCAAGTTTTTTATTCAATGTTACCCAATTTAATTTGACTAAGATTTGATCATTCTGACCAACTTTCTTGATGATTGGGTAGAAAATGTGGGTTCTTTAGTGCTCACAAGGTATTTCTATGATTTGACCATGTGATCTGGTAACCTAGCTTTTAAAATTACTAGTACCTAGTTTAATACTTCACGTCAAGTTCATCAAGACAAATATGCTGACCAATTTTAATTTTAATTGGTTATAAAATGTGGTTTCTAAAGTGGAATCAAGGTTTATCTATTATTTGACCTAGTTTTCGAATCCGTGACCAACTTTCGCTCATGGCCTAACGGTGATAGTGACAAACATTCTGACAAATTACCATTATTATTGGGGTCTAAATGTTGCTTGTAGAATGTTAACAAGATTTTCCCTTGATTTGATCTTGAGACCTAGCTTGTGACTCAATATAATTCAGTTTCAAACTCGGCCTACAGATCATACAGACAAACATTCTGACCAACTTTTATGTCCATTGAGTAACCATTGGCTTCTGCAGTGTTAACATGGGTTCTTTGATTTGACAATGTTTTTACACCAAGTGACAAAGATTTGAACTTGACTTAGAAATCATTGAGAGACACATTTATGAATATTACGTTAATTATTGTTGCCTTTAGAGTGTTAACAAGGTATTGACCTAGTTTTGATCCCAGGTAATCCAGATCCAAACTGGACTTAAAGATCATGGAGGCAAACTTTTTGACAAATTTTCACGAAAATTCCTGTAATAACTGTGGAGGGCTCCGGAGGGTTAACAAGCTTTTTCTTCGATTCCAACGTGTGACCTAGTTTTTGACTCCAGGAGACCCACATTCGAACTTGACCGAGAAATTAGTGGGACAAATATTCTGTAAATTGTAATGAAAATTGAGTAATAGATTAGACGTCTAGAGAGTTAAAAATGTTTCTCTTCTTTATGAAAATTGGGTAGTAAATATGGCCCCTAGAGTGTTATATTTCGATTTAATAGTGTGACATAGTTTTTGACCCCAAGTAAACCAGATTTGTACGTGAACTGGAAATTATCGTGACAAACATTCTGACAAATTTACATGAAAATTGGGTTATAATTGTGGCATCTGGAGTATTAGCAACGTGTACCTTCAGTTTAACTGTGTGACCTTGTTTTTCATTCCAATTTGACCCAGGAATCATTGAGACAGAGTTTCAGACACATTGTCATGAAAATTGGATAATAATTATGGCATCTGGAGTGTTAAAAATGATTTCTTTGATATAACCGTTTGACCTAGTTTTTTACCTCAGGCGACCCAGATTCGAATGGATTAGGGTTAGGGTTACGGCGTGATAAAGCAGAAAGTTATGATGTATCATTGTATTCAAAACTTTTGATAAAGTTAATATCAAAATGAAATAACGTATTATGTTTCCTGTGCCATCGTTAACTGAATTTACCGCATAACTCTGTTGCAATTGTTTTAAAGGTACGTGGTTATATCTGATTCATGCATGTTCATTTACAACATGTGTTAACTAAGTATATAATGTTTATGGCGCCATAAATACTGTGCGAGACATTGCATCTTTTGACGAATAATCTATCACGTTACTTGTTGAAGACATGTTGGCGTCGGGCTTGAAACAGTATAAGATAAACAACCACAGCGAAATAACTATATAATGTAAATGGCGCCATAAATACATCTTTGCATCTTTTCACTAATGATAAAATACGTTAATTGCTGAAGACATGTTGGGGTTGGGAAATGACCAATAGAAATATCATCAAAAAATATGCAAAACTAAGCCATCCTTGAGAAGCTGAGAAGTCAACAATGTGTCTTTGAGAATTACCGTCGAAAAATAGCAAAAGGAGTTATATATGAGTATCTGAGCAATGCAAGCCGAGAGATATCCTAGATAATTATCGTTCAAATATATGCTTAACTTACTTATCATTGAGTAGCTGAGCAATTTAAGCAGACACATGTCTTAAGGAATTGCCATCACATTTGTTACATATCTGCCGAATATATCTCCTTTAGCTTTCTTAAGAGTTGCTAGCTTAGTAGATGTATTAAAATATAAATTCGACTGATATTCATAACAGATCTTTAAGTACAGTTATACAAATCAAATGTGTATAGATGATAATAAATAAATGGTGCAAATGAATAAAAAACCGTAATGGTAATAATTATTTGGAACGTTTTACCGCAGATATGTATATTTATCTTTAACATTAATTTGGTGTTTAATATTTTTGTTTACCTTCAAAAAACGACTCTTCCCATATTTCGATGTGTATGGGGTTTCCATAATAATATGACAGAAAGTATACAAACATATTGTTTACATTTCAGCGGCCATAATACACATCAAGAGGGTCACGATGGCCCTGTATCGCTCACCTGAGTACACTGGTCAGTATTGGAAAGTCAGTAATTGCAAAACACAACTGTTGCTTGTTCCTAAGCATGTCAATGACTGTTAAGGAAGTCATTAGTGTCAATATGATGCTTTGGGAGGTTGTTTAAGAAGTCATTAGTTGCTTGGAGTAGTTAATGATTGCTAGTGGAAGTCACTGGTTGCTATGGAAGTCAATAGTCGCTAAAAAGTCACTTGTAAGTAGAGGAAGTCACTTGTTGCTTGGGGAAGTCACTGGTTGCTAGAGAACATAGTTTTTGCTTAGGAAGTCAATGGTTGGTAAGGAGGTCATGTTTAGCTTATAAAATTCCTGGTAGCTAAGTAAGTCATTGGTTGCTTAGGAAATCACTGGTTCTTTGAGGAATTCACTGGTTTCAAAGGAAGTCACTGGTTGATAGAGAAGCCACTGGCTGCTTCTAAAAGGTACAGGTTGCAAGGGAAGTCACTGGTTGCTGAAGAAGGCACTTGTTCAAAGGGAAAATCACTGCATGCTATGGGAATATACTGGTTACTAAGGAAGACACTTGTTGCTAAGGAAGTCACTGGTTGTTTGATGAGTCACTGGTTGCTATAGGAACTCACTGGAAGCAAGGTTGACTCGATATACAGACAAGGAACCATCTAAGTGGCTGAGGTCAATTTTGACCCCAGAGGGCATAATTTGAAGAAACTTTGTAGAAGACAAATGGACAATGCTACATGCCAAATATTTAAGCTCTGGAGTTCTAGGCCATGTGATTTTAGAGATGCAGATTTTAAAAGTTATCCATATAACAATTGAACCCCAAGGCTGGGTCAGTTTTGACACCGGAAGCATCAGTTGGTAAAACTTGTTAGACGTTTAATAGACAATGACCCAAACTAAGTCTTAGCTCTAGGCCTTGTGGTTTTTGAGTAAAATAATTTTAAAATTGTTCCTATATGAAGTCAGTGACATTCTTGGTGTGGTTAATTCTGACCCCGGGGATTATATTTGAACAAGCTTTGTAGAGGTCAACTAAACAACGTTACATGCTAAATATTTAAGCTAAAGACCTTGCGGTTTCAGAGAAGAAGATTTTGAATCTTTTTCCTATAATAGCCAGTGTAAAATCAAGTGACTCCCCTAGAAGTCTTCTACATGCTTGATGCTAAAAAAATAAGCTCTAGGCTTTGTGGCTTCGGAACAGAAGAGTTTTAACGTTTTTTCTATATAAGCCTATGTAAAGTCAAGTGACCCTTTTGCGGGGTTTTAACCCGGGATTCATAATTTGAACAATCTTGGTAGAAGTCTGCTACGCATTGCTACATTCTTAATATCTAAGCTTGAGGCCTTGTGGTTTCGAAGAAGAAGACTTTTAACGGTTTTCCAATTTGTTGTAATGGCAATCAGAGTTCTGTATGGAGTGGAATTTGGTAGAGCTTCCTGCAAAGAACATCCCTTCAAAATGATTAGGCATAAAGCAGAAATCAAGGTGCTTGGGTGTAAACAAGGGTCATAACTCGAGAAAAAACCTATCTGATCAAACCCATGATAAATCTAATCCGAGATCATATGGCCATACACATTGTCTGTAGTTATGATAAGAATAAGTGAATAAATGAATATGCTAGAGTGTAAAAACAGTTAAATATTGCAATGTTCGTAAGGTCAAGGGCCATAATGTAGTACATAGCCCTAATTCATAGGTTGTCAACCCTGAATGTTACTTTGACTTTAAAGGTAGCTCCATTTGTGTGATTCGTGACACACTCTTGTGATATTGGCAACAATTGCATGAAGTAAGAAATGTACAGCAAATTCGTTTTTAACCCGACATGACAAATCAGTGTGTTATGGACAATGACTTTTATTTGTAAAGTCATTTAAATATGTCTATGAAGAGAGAAGTTACAGCGCGGTCGAACAAACTTATGGATACACAGACAATACCAAGCAAATTAAAGTCATACTAATCACATGAAGCTTTATCACTTAATGACTCTAGAAATATAACGATATAATACTCCAAATTCTTCACTATGGGTATGAAGTATGGGGATTCAATACAAATATGGAAGCAAAGTATGAATATGATGTACAAATGTCAATGATCATAAAAACATATACATTGTATGTCTTAAAACAAAGAGAGATCAGCACGGCGAGACTTAGTTACCTGTATTGATAAATTAAACTTATGTGGGACAATTCTGTCTTTTAATGGATATTCTAACACAAGTGGCTGCTTTTCCTATACAAACATATAGGGAAAAGCCTGTATTTTATTTTACGATAAAATACAGCACGTTTTATCAAGGGCGACGTGCTGCAAATGACGTAACGACGTGACGTATGTAAACAAGGGTGTCCGATCGTATTTCGCGTTTTAAGGTTACAACGATGTACTACTACGCGTTAAATAATGTTCGGGATAATATTCAAAGAAAATAACGTGTAATCGAAATAATAAACTGTTCCCTATATTTTATCGTTGAATAGAATACAGTCAGTCGTTTGAATGCGAAAAATTAAATCACTCGTGCTACGCGCTCACATCCCTGGCTATATTTTATTCAACGATAAAATGCAGGGAGACATTTATTATTTCTTAACTCTAACTAGCTTTATTACAACAGGAAGCGAAGACATTGCTTTCAGTAAGAAATGATTTCGTGTTTTGGCACTTGTTGTATATCAATAAATATGACTTTAGCATCGCTTAAATTCACAATTTTTGAATTCATTCATAGGAATTCCATCAAAATATTATAGAAAATATTTAAATTAGCGGGTTCATAAACCGTAATACCCAGAACATACTGAATTGCAATGGTGATTAGTAAGTCGAATATTTTCTAGCTCTATTAACAAAATTTACAAACCGTGGAGGAAAATGTCTTCAAAAGGATAATGCTGTTTTCAGGCACATGATAAATTCTAATCATTTTTAAGATACCCCAAATAAATGCTGTCTGGTTATTTATGCTAATATAATTAGGCAAACAAATCTCAACCACAACATGAGATAAAACCATTTTTCCCATATCTAATGGTTTGACGTTTCGTTTTCAGTTGTGTCCGAAAAAAATGACTCAATGACCGCAAAACTTTGATTGTGAAGTATGAAATTTTTATTATGATATAAATAAAATTATATCAATTTCTGTGCATGTTTGTTCATGTCTAGTTTCAAAATCTTGTATATATTCTGTTGTCAATCTGATACTAACATTAGGCAAAGAAATCTTTGACAATTTAGGATTTCTTTTAAATTCCAGTGACCATGATACTTACGTGATAAACCTGAAAAATATAACGCTCTGATAGCTCAAATTCTTTAGCATGGATGTGAAGTATGACGTTTCAATATAAAGAAAACGGAAAGATATGAGCATGCTGAACATATGTCAATGATCATTATACCCTTTCAATGCCAAGGTGGATTAGCACGGCAAGTGTTTGGTACATAAAATAAGAAAACTCACAGTTCTTAAAGTGAAAACTTTATTTTCCATGACAATTAATTTCACATCATTTGATATATGTGAACAAATATAACTCTGCTATTGCTACTATCCCTGATGTTTAGTATGGGGCTTCCATTAAAATATTTATTTCAGAAAGTAAATGAATAAGTTGTGTAAATGAATGTGGCCGTATATCTCAAAATTTACTGAATGGCAATTAAAATAAGCAAGGCTAGTTTTTGTTAACTCTAATTAGTTTTCTTATGTAAGATGCTACCATCAGGCATATAAATAGTTCTAAAACTAGGAAGAGGAAGTATTACTTTCCAAAAATAATTTTACGTTTTGTCAATATTTTATATCTCACATATGACTCTTTCATGGCCATAATACTTTAAATTTTCCAAATATGTAGGGATCAAATCAGAACGAGCCATTTTTTCTCTATGTATTTGAAGATTAAGGTAGTATGATACTAATAAGATCGGTAAATATCGCCATATATCGTAACCCTACGTAAGTTTTACGGAACACCTTCGGCTACGCCCGTGATAAAAATAGTCTCTAAACTAAATTAAGAAATTTTCTATTAACTTCAATATAAAGAGCAATAAAAAAAAATATTATAATGCATAACTATAATTGAGTAATATTTGACGGTAAACTGACAAATACGACGCAAAATTTTCATTCATCACGTAATTTCGTCTTTTCTTCGAGAATATATATGTATCAAGATGGCGACCTTTTTGATACGTGATCGTCAAGGTCGATTCATCAGGAAGAAAATAAAGGCAGCTAAGCAATTTAGATCTAGATCAGCAGTGGTAAACGATGTCATAATAAATAATAAT